>JASANN010000083.1:27422-67568 GCA_031762395.1 Calameuta pygmaea | reverse complement strand
CTAACCTAACCTAACCTAACCTAACCTAACCTAACCTAACCTAACCTAACCTAACCTAACCTAACCTAACCTAACCAGCTTTTCCTCAATAATGGCCGTTTAATCCATCTATTTCTAGCTCTATATCTTTGCTTCCCTTCCCTTATAAGTACCATCATCATTGCCTTTAATTACCATCTGTCGTAAACGTTAAACAGCATCGGTAGATAACATTATTCATTTACCAACCGCCAAAACATACATGTTACCATCAACGAGAACTCCGGCTTACCATAAACTCCGGTCGAGATAGGTTACCATTTGCGACGACCATGCGTCGGTATTTTATCGACCGGCAGATAACTACCTACCGTGAATATGATTAGCGACGCTGTCGTCTAAACACCGTCAACTGTACTTGAAGATAGAGCGAGTCAACCAAAATTTTATTGACCAATCATTGAGCGCCTCACCAACTGTTTATTGCATTACAACCATTTTCCTATGTATTTCCGCATATTAACACTTATGTAAAACAAATCGAGCATTCTAGAATAATTTCTTAATCTAGAAGGGGAAAAAACATTTGTAATTTCTCCGACTTCCCGGACAACAAAGAAAACGCAAATAAGTAGTTCGCATATACCCTCTGACGGAGACATACGTGTTTCTTGATAATTAACCCCGTACCTACAAAAAAAAAAAAAAAAAAAAAAAAAAACTTTCTGTATTACTTTCCAGCAACTGTCTCCATTTCCCGGGATCTCGCGATTCTTTAGAAGCCTTTCAATACTGAAGCAAGTTCATTCCTTGAACCAGCAGGTTGGAGCCGAGGCGTAGACGTTCTTCAAAGCAACGACTCACCTTGGAACATCCGAGCACCATCCTGATCAGATCTGCTAACTTCCTCAAAAGCTCGGCGCAACCTCCTTTAATTTACTGTTAGCTTGGTACAGGCTTCCTCAGGACCGCTTCACCCTGCAAGCGGAAAACAAGTCTTTCTCTTCAAATATCCGGCGCATTTGCCACTAAATATGTAATAGTCAGCACCATACACTGTACTCGAAGTTAAAATCCCTTTACTTTTTGCAACTTGCAGATGAAATGGAAATAATGGCAGAGATAAAGGACAAAAGGGATGTCGAAGCATGAGGATGGAGATGGAGAAGGAGAAGAAGGATGCTGTTACGACGGAGGAGAATAAGAAAGAGGCAGAACTCATTCGTACTCTGGAACATTTGCAGATGGCAAAAGAATACTAACGTATGTGAGTGTTTCAAGATAATTTATTCCACAAATACGATAATGATACAGTATGTAAAGTACAGATGTACATACATGTTTTGCATAACATTTGCAGTAACAACAATATTAAAAATGTACAAAATATATCACTGCAATATATTATACGTGTTTTACGTTAATATGCGCCACCATTTTGGACCTAGGTCCTCCACACTCGTTTCCGCTCACCTGTAATGATAACCTCAACTTATTATACATCACATTTTTGGGCTATTTAAAGGCTGTCGAATGCGCCTAATCGCAATTAAATCGGACCACCCTTTTGAAAAAAACCACCCCCTTATATACTTATGTTTTTCAAGTTCAATTGCTTTGGAAACTGTTCTTTATGCATTATAAAAATGTATTATGCTAGAAATTTCAATTTTTAAATCTTGTCGAATTTTAAGCTGCACCCCTAGGCCCCAAAAAACAACTCCCAACACGAATACAAGCATAGGAAAATAATTCTCTATTCACGAATAACCGCCAAGTTATACGTTCATGATCACATTCAACACGACTACCACGGGATACGCATTATCGACAGAGACGATGATCACAAAATCCTACTCCTAAACTCGCCGCTACGATTTAGCGCCAAGTTTTTGGTATCGCGTAAAACCATAACGTTGTACATCTCCCCACTCATTTCTGCCAAGTACTTCCTTGTTGTGGTTATGTCCTAGAGCTGGTTACCTTGAAGTCCCCCGCTGATTGGCCGTTCAAGACCGTGAGTTTCGTCAGGGATTCACCACTGTATTAGCTATAGAAATAGCACAATGGAACCGCGAAGTTTGAAATGATATGAACACGATAATTTTCTCTTTTACCTATTTTAAGTCTTTAATGGTACAAGAAAAAGTTAATCGACACACAAGCGAGTTAATTTATACTGAATTAGAATAGCTTTTATATTACACTAATGTGCGAGCAAGAAAAACACTGACTGTACACATGTTGGATGATAAAACAAAATTGAAACAGTACCGTGAATATACAAGTTCACTCTTTTCGAGGCTAAGTCCACGCTGCCTGAAAAAGAAACTTTTTTAGGCGTCGTGAATGATTTTGTTGCCGTGGAAAATTTTTGGAAGGGAAAAAAGGTGAAATGTTGAAAAAGTCTCCTGAGAGATTCCCGCGCAAGATACAAGTTAGCGAAAGGGCCCACTTGGTTGCCAAATATGGTTGACAAAAAAACAGGCTCCCGCTAACTCATGCTGAACGGCGCGCTAGGCCAACACAACCCCTGAGCCTTATTGCGAAGGACCCCTCAAAAGTGTTTCCTTCATTTATTTATTGCTGCTCACTAAGACAAGGGTCCTTAGTACAGAAAGAGAAAGTATACAAAGTGTTAGAACGCCCATCTTACAAGGCGACTGAGGTCTTATATCTTGTTACGTATAAGTAAAGGCAATAACTCTGGCCTGTGTACTTCGAATATTAAGAGTTACTACGAATTGCGCCTTAAACCTGGCAGTATCTAATCAGAAAACAAAGAGCTCTACCATACCGAGCGACTGGGTGGCAGTAGCGATGGCGTTCAATAGAACTGAGTTCGTCACATTATCGAATCACCAACAAGTACTAGGGACATTTATCACCGTCAGGCCGTAGAGAAAATATATCATTCGATTTGTCGACGCTCATGTATCGAAGTAAAAAATTAATAACAGTTAAATTTAAGCGTGACATGCATAGTTTGTGACAAGAATTAGGAGTTAAATGACCCGTGACATTGTCACGTCGCAACAAGATTCATCACGGTTGGTAGGAGACAAAAAGAAGAAAGTCACAAACGGAGCACTATTGTTGTTTTCAACAATGAGAGATTAATTAGAAAAACTAGTTCAAATGGTTAGCAGCGAGCAATAGACAGTTAGATTTATCGGTAATACTAATGATAAGAAATAGGTTCCTGAGATTATGGTTTTCACGGGGCAGAGATCTGAGATAATGGTTCGTCGCTCAGTTCGATATTTCATATTGTAATACGTGGTGTGTACGATGGTTTAAGTTAAATATGTCGCCTTGACTTTTAAAGCAGCAAATATTTAAGATCACGTATTGAAACTGTTCGCTGTGTAATCAACGCCGCTGATAAAACGATCACAGTCTCTTATAAATCTGATTTCCAACCGCTTTTGCGGCTTAATCCGCGCAACTCTACAGTGCACGAAAGTCTGCAGATTGTAGGGTGAGTGGAAATTTCTTCTTTTGTTCAGAATCTATTTTTATGATTGTTGCTCGATTCTTTTTACGAATCAGTATGTTTATCCTATGTTAACTTTTATATGGCGATGTGGCGTTGAATAACGTTAATTCAAAAACAACTTTGCATGTAATATGTAAAACTGTATTTTCTCTCTTATATGTAACAGTTTTAATGAGCATAATTTGATGTTCTATGTAAAGTATTAAATGCTCCATTTGGGTGGAATATTTTTAACTTTAACAGCAAACGTTTTTTTCTTAAATCTAATTTGGGGTTTATGCCTGCTACATACTTATAAATTTTGATCACAGAATTATATCACGGATCGATGTAAAATACATTGCTTCTTAACATATCTTTCTAAAGGTATTTCGATGTATAGTTTTAAGAAATTAATAATAAATATTTGCATGTTGTGCGAATCACTGATAAATTTGTCTTATTGAATAGACATATCAAATTAATGGAGATTAATTTTTGTTGACTTATCATAGACACTTAATCAATTTTCTCCAAGTATGAGGTGTATCTGATCTTTATTATATTGAACTGATGATTGCAAATTATCTGTAATCGGTAGGATAGCTATGTAACAATGTTTCTTATAGATCAATTTTTGTCTTGTATCTCAGTGCAGTATCACTGAAATTTTTTTAATACCTGATTATCTACCGTCGTAGCTCAAACGTTGGTATAGAATTTATTACAGGTATCAGATCTTTATAATAATAAGCATCATACCATCCTATTATCCAAATAAACTGCATATTGTTTCTGAATTCAAAACCTACTGATCCGCTCAGTTTTTAGTCATTAAATTTCTTGTTGTAGTTTTTAATTAATATCATTTTTTGTACTTCTTTATAGGTTTTATCTAGTGCCATTAACTTGGTAACAAAAAGAATTCAAAATGAAATTTGCAGAACATCTGTCGGCGCATATTACGCCGGAATGGCGCAAGCAATATATCAGCTATGAGGTAAAGTATTACAAAAGTTATACAAAAATAAAGGTTGAACATAAATATAAACCTTAGATACACATTAAGTACAATACTTTGCTTAATCGTATAGTATGTAAGCGTCTTTTTAATTTGCATTATCTGCACTGTTAATAATTACCCATACATAGTATACTCTCATCTGATGAAAGAATGGAAATTATAAGCCAACAACATCTGTCTAACAGAATCACATACTAGGTGTGATCTATTCTTGATAAATTAATAATTAAAATGATACTTTTTGATTAACAGGAGATGAAGGCTATGCTTTACACTGCCGTGGAAGAAGCTCCTTCGGCAGAGAGTGTCGAGCCAGAAGTTCTTTCTCGTCATTTTGCCTCCTTCGATGAGATGTTTTTTACATTCTGTGATCGTGAACTTAAGAAAATCAACACCTTCTACTCTGGTGAGTATATTAGCCAAGTCTGGACAACATTCATTGATAAGTGACATTTTTAAAAAGATTTCTGGAATAAGTAACACATAATGTGAGTGATGAATTTTGTGCAGAGAAGTTGGCAGAGGCGACGCGGAAATATGCAGCTCTTCAGAGCGAACTAAAAACCGTAATGGAGTCCCACCATGGAGGTGGAAAAAACAAAGGGAAATCAGATATGAAGCCGCATGTTTCAAGCAGGAAATTGCGCGAGCTCAAACTCGCCTTCTCAGAGTTCTATCTCTCTCTGATCCTACTACAGAATTATCAAAATCTCAACTACACAGGCTTTAGGAAAATACTCAAGAAACATGACAAGGTACTTGAAGAGGGCTAACAAGAAGTACACAGGATCCTCCTGTTCCTCTGTAAGAAGCTCGTGTCAAACCCGCTATCCTATCCCATTGTCATCAACACTGGAAGATCCAAGTAACAATCCAGGTCCTATTTAAAACCAGCTGCTCGTAAATACAAAATATTTTAAAGATTATTTCTCTTCTGCAGTTATTATCGGTGGACACTGGCTCGAAATGGCGAGTCGAATGCGTGGAAACTTCGCATTTCTACACAAACAGGGATATCGACAAGCTCATCCAGGAAACAGAATCGCTGGTTACCAGTGGATTGGAAGGTGGCGATCGTCAACGCGCTATGAAACGCTTGAGAGTACCGCCATTAGGTGAACATCAGAGTCCTTGGACAACATTCAAAGTCGGCTTATTCTCTGGAAGTTTTATTGTTCTCTTCGTCGCAGTTGTTCTTTCTGGTACTGTTACATTGCAAACGCGCTCTTTCGTAACTCAATATGTGGTTGTGCAACATGTACGTGAAAGAATTCATATCGTTTTCTCTATTTCAGCAATATTCCATGATGGCGGTGAAAACTTAAAAATTGCATTTCGACTGTATCGTGGACCGCTTCTTATTGTACAGTTTCTCTTTCTCATTGGCATTAACGTGTACGGTTGGAGATCATCTGGCGTGAATCACGTCTTGATTTTTGAGCTCGATCCAAGAAATCATCTGTCAGAGCAACACCTTATGGAATTATCGGCTGTCCTTGGAGTTGTATGGACACTTAGTTTATTAAGTTTCCTTTATAGTGCCAGCTTGAGCATTCCGCCATTTGTTAATCCTCTGGTGCTGGTTGTCATAATGCTGGCTTTTCTTTTAAATCCATTAAGGATTTTTCGTCACGAGGCTCGATTCTGGTTGTTGAGGATTCTTGTAAGTTAACTAAATATAATCACGATAAGAGACATTATTGTTCCTTGATAAGATACTGAATAATTGCAATACGAATTTATCTATTCCAGTTACGATTGGTGCTGGCTCCATTTATGTATGTCAATTTTGCTGACTTCTGGCTGGCTGATCAGCTCAACAGCTTGGCTACAGCATTACTCGATTTTCAATTCTTAATCTGCTTTTATGTTACAAATGGAGACTGGTTGAAGGCTGGAGACACGACACACTGTACTTCAAAGTCTTTTATCCGACCTTTCGTAAATTGCATACCAGCATGGATACGATTTGCGCAATGTTTACGGCGCTATCGGGATTCCAAAGAGGCTTTCCCGCACTTGGTTAACGCAGGGAAATATGCCACAACGTTTCTCGTTGTCATCTCCCACACCTTCTACGCTATTCACTCTGGTAAAATGGAACCACGCGTTAAGCACGACTAGCATTATAGGCTTAATCAAAGCATATTACGCAATACCTACGTCTTTCTAAGGAAGCGTTTTACAAACAATAATTTAAAGTCAATAATCCTTTCCAGATGATTTTGAAAATCACTGGGAAAATCCCTGGCTGTGGCTGTGGCTGGCATGTTGCTTTATAAATTCGGTATACTCGTATACCTGGGATATCAAAATGGATTGGGGTCTTTTCGATAGTAACGCAGATGAAAATAAATTCCTGCGCGAGGAAGTTGTGTATTCGTCGGCTGTGAGTTATTAACTTAAATTTTATATCTTCCCGTTATGGCACACGCTAAAGACATTGCATATTTATTTTCTTCCAGGGATTCTATTATTTCGCCATAATAGAAGATCTTGTACTGAGATTCGCATGGGTCGCCAACTTCATACTGACTCATTACAAATACGTGTCGAGTGACTTAATGACTTCGATAATAGCGCCACTCGAAGTTTTCAGGTAAAAAATAAAACTTTTATCTCCTCGCAATATCCTGCATCACCTTCGCTCACTCTTATCTTACCCGCAGGAGATTTATTTGGAACTTCTTCCGTCTTGAGAACGAGCACTTAAATAATTGTGGTAAATTCCGAGCCGTGCGCGACATTTCAATTGCTCCGATTGAAAGTTCAGACGAAGCTTTGATACTGCGCATGATGGACGAAGAGAACGGTGTGGTGAATCGAGGTAAACGTAAAGGTGGAAAGAAGCAAAGCAATGCCAAGGAAGACAAGCGCGCTTTGCTCAAAGACGAGACCATTGATATCGATATATCGAATGCCAGTTGAGACTAGCGCGGATAATTGTCGATATATCAGAGTTCAATTAATTAGTAAGCTTAGTTGCCAGAACGTTGCAGTATTGCCATCGTTATTTCCGAGATTGTAATTATGTCTCCCCTGATAAGTTCTCGTTATACGTATATCAAATGGAAAACTGAAGGCTATAAATTTTAAGAAACGCAGTGCCTTCTGTATTGCCAATAGAAGATGTATTTTCCATAGTCTTTTCTTTGGCATAAAGTAACATTACTATTTAACAAAGAGATTCTTCAAGTAAAAAACGTATCGCCGGTACTTTGAGCAATCACAGCATTTTATTTTGACTTTTTATAGTCTTCAGTCGCTAGTAAACAAGATTGAAACTATTCTAACGCTGTCAATCTTACTATTGACTTAACTATTGGTCGATTAATGAAATGGATACCTATGGTAATGTTATGCAACAACTTAAGGTAGAAAATTGTATTCGAACTTTTCTATGCATACTTAGAATTAGTTTTAATCATAACAAGTGAATTAGTACTCGCACAGAATACTTTATTCAATTAGATTATGTCGACTGCTTAATTTCTCTCGAAGAATCTATAGAAATTAATTATCATAGTAACTCAACGGCTGGTAATTCTAATGATACTTGCCTTTCTTTATTGGTATTGACTTGTATAAATCTACAGTTAGTATACTTTGAAAATTACGGATTATGAATGATACAGGATTATCAAGTTTGAAGACACGAATTTTTTAAAAGAATATAAAATCTAGCTCTAGTTGGTACTTAAAATACTTGTTTAATTGTCAGATGCCAATTGGTGGGATTGATCTTGATAGTTCTGCATGTAAGTAAAAGATAGTTTACTAATTAATTATTATAATCCGTATTTAGTCACTTTCCCTCGTTATCAGTATTTCAAATTACGTTTTTGACTTACCTACTCGTTAACAATTAAGTATTCTGCATTAAATCCCGCCTTAATTGACGTTAATTTTAGTATATATGAAAAATCATATGTGAGGATTTTACACAGAGATTATAGATGTGATTTGAAGTATTTTGTTGGTAACGATTTGAAGAGTCATTCTAGAATCTTAAATTCATTCTAAAAATCAATACTAGAAAAAAATCGTTTCCAATTGAACCTATAATACACCTTTACAAAGACCAGATTTCAACAAGAAACTAGATCTGTAGTTCCCTATGTAAAATCCAAAATAAATTCTCTGTATCTATTAGGCACTTGTACTCAAATAACTGGCGTTTATTACGTGTACTAATATTTGGTCACTTAAAGGCCTTATGCGCACTAGCAGAGATTTACTTCAAGGAATATGTACTTATCCGTTTGGTGCTTCACGATATCTACGAGTAAATTGATAAGAACACACTACCACTATGGTATAATGAGGGTTCCTCTCAAAACGAGCCTTGATCTATCTATTTAAAGGTTTAACATTTTTCACTGGCTACGATAACTTGCATTAGTGCAAATAATTATATAAGTATACGTATAGGATAATAAAAGAATTATATTAGTTTTTGATTATTGATCTAAATGATCGGTTCAATGGATACTTGTACTTTACTTACTTTCCACGTAGCTTGTCTGTTATCAATAATAATCTTAAAAAATCGTTAATAGACAAACTTTGTGATATCTTAATCTTTGTTAATATCGTCAGATATTCTTCGACAAATTATGTTGTTGCGAAAGTGTCAAAGTCGCTTGAATCGATGCCGTTAAGCATTGCGAATGTTAAGGTTCTCGAATATCTTTTTTTGCCTTTTTTTCTCTTTAGAAAATTGACGTATCGATTCAGTGAATCTTTTACTCGTATTCCAACGCCAAACACATTAGCGGCTGAGTAATGGATTTCATAGTATAGCATATTACATCGGCAATTGTGATGATTTTATATATATTTTTATAAATACGTTCTTGTATATTGTATATATTTATACAAATATGTAGATATCGCGATTCACGGAATTGTCTCTAGAGAAATGAATAACAGGTATTTTTATAATTAATATACTACGTGATTCTAGGCGAGCGTAATATATTACAAATATAATAATTGAATCGAATACTACAAGCCAGCGTACCATTACTAATAGATTAATATATTGTATCATTTATATAATAGATATGCCCATTTCTAAACTACTTGCGATTTATTACTCATGTAATTATACGAGCTTGACCCAGTTACTACTTGGACAATTAATCAGTAGGATGATAATCCTTTATTCTGTCTTTAAATCCAATCAGATCGATATCATCGACGTTGCTAATCAATACCAGGAGTTCCAAGTGAAAGTTTGTCCCCTTGTTTTAAGTTCGCACGAAGCGATTTTGTCAAAACTACACAACCTATTGTTATGTATATACATACGCATATATATCAGAGTAATCATAGTATCTAATGAATTATTAAAAAAAAAATAAGTGCTGCAATTCCATGCAAATTGCAAGGTACAGCAAAAGTATTACAAAGATTGCTGAATAATTCATGAAGTTTAGGTAATTTAGTTTCTTAAAAAAAAAAAAAAGATCAAGTGATTCTAGAAATTGTTGGAATATCGTCACTCGGGTAAGTATAAGTTGTAGATAAATATCTCATGAAATTCCAGTAGCCATAACGTGACTCTTTGACCTATTGAGCCTACAGGTCACGAAACCTAGTGTGTTACCCCCTCGATTATTCGATAGAAAATCAATTCCGCCCGAGGCATGCAACTGTCACCGAATAATCTAAGAAGACGTGGAAATGGCGCAAGACATGGGAAAAAAGATGAAGAATAAGATCCAGTAGATTCCTGGTATATAAGCAAATCGTTATTTATACAAGACGTGCAAAACGAGATTGCAAGAAGATATTTCCAAGACACGCGACGTCGCAGAGCTGCCTGACGCCTCTTCTTCTTCAGTCTTCCTCTGGCATTCAACGTCGCTGAACACGGAGCGTTAAAATTCATCGCAATTCAGCCACTTCACTCGTTGAAGATAATTGCATTTAGAGTAAGTTCTTATTACCCAGTGCAACTGGATTCCTTAATGGTTTCTCTAAATACTGTACGACGACGCTAAAGAATAAACGAAACGAAAATACTCATTCAAGATTGCCGCTCTTTCTGGAACCTTAAAAATGTCTGCGACGATTCCACCAGAAGTGGCCGCCAGTGGAGCTGTCAGGAACGTTATGGAATTTGAAAACATGGAAACGCATATTTACCCTGCCAAGGCTACTCGTAAAGCCAGTCTTTTTTCGATTTACGCCAAAGTACTTCGTGTTATGATATCTACTCTGATACAGCCTGTAAATGACCCCGAGGAGGAGCAATTTAACAAAGAACTTGATGAACTTATTCTTCCGAGTAACGACGAATGGCGGCATCAGGTTTATTATCAACTTGTTGATCTGCAACGAGAGATAGATGCCGAAGCTAACGAAAGAGCGTAAGATTCATGTAGTACTTACATATATAAATTATAAATTAGATCCATGAATATTAATAAATCACACGTGTCTTCGATTCAAATCCATTGAGCTGAAGTTAGTCGCCGAACGAATTGTGCGGCAATTTTCTTTTGACCAAAAAATTTAATATTCAAAAGTTACGAAACCCTTTAACTATCAGTTTTATAATAATACGACACTGACTATGGATAAATTAAAATAATGACCAGTAACGCTTTGTACTAGAGAAATTAATCAAATTTTCCAGCAGCGACCAATTGGCGCATTGCACTAATAGCGATGTTCGACTCGTAGGTTGTCATATGATGAGGTAAGACATTTGGCAAATTTATTTTTAAAATTATAAACGTTTCAATGTCGCTGTTTGATCGTTCAATATCAATGGCAATAAAACCATTATGCATTGTCATCGATAGAGTGATAATTCTATTTCTATATTCATCCCAAGAAGAAACAACACTTCATACGAGTTCATGGAATTCGTCACGAACAGATTTACATTGTTGTATTGATTTTATTGCTGATCTAATAATCCCAGGATGAAGGGAAATTCTGCAAAAGAAGCTAAAGATCCCAAGGAATGGGAATGGGA
The DNA here is from genome assembly GCA_031762395.1 of Calameuta pygmaea. Classification (NCBI taxonomy): domain Eukaryota; kingdom Metazoa; phylum Arthropoda; class Insecta; order Hymenoptera; family Cephidae; genus Calameuta; species Calameuta pygmaea. The sequence continues at coordinate 56,096 of JASANN010000083.1, read as the reverse complement.
ACCAGGTGGATCATTGTATCCATTAATACCGAAAGGAGGTACAATTGGGAATTCAGCTTCATCCTTGGCAGCCATTACGGACGTATCCGGCTCAATGACTGAAGCTTGTATAGAACCAGGATGGCGAGTAGAGGATTTACTGTTAGCTGCAAAAGTCCTGCAGAAGGAGGAATCACCAACTTATTCGGACGAAGCTGAAATGCGACGTGTATTTGGTCTGGTTTACGATGTTTTGAGATGTAGGTTATAATCGTGCAATCTTCGATATCCATAACCGTTCCTAACCTTGCTAATCGCAAGATCTATTGTCTCGTACAGATAAAAAGATCTTAAATCACGCCCTGGATGACGTAGCTTTCTGGTATTACCATCAAGAGTTCAAATCTCGTGAGAGAATTGTTTGGCTCCTCCTGTACGATATGCAAGGACGTAAATTTGCAAGGCGCGGTGATATTGCAGAAGTTGAAGCACGCGAAAAGGCTTTTGAAGCTGCCAACCTTAAGGAGATTGAAGATACCTTGCTGAATGCCAAGATACGACTTGCTGCCAGTGTTTCCAGATTGCGAATAGAAGGATCCGCCTTGACGCTAGGTAAACAAAATAATTTCCTTATTTTTTTTTTTCTTTTTTTTTCTATTAATTATGATCTTTGACCGATTCATCTTAGAAGAGCTTCTCCCGTTACATCTTCGAAACGCTGAGGGTGTCGTTTGGGGCGAAGAGGGTGCTGTCGCTTCCGGTTGGATAAACAGTATGAAGATTTCCAGTAAAGAAGAATTTATTCGCGAGATGTCCAAGATCGGACTGCGAGTTTGTGTTGACTGTACAACGGCTGATCTAGAGGAGGACAGTTACGCCTTTGATCCACTCTGTCCCAAAGTGGTGAATCTTCATGAGAAGGCGCGTGAAAAATTGGCTAAAGTCGATCTCGTCCGTAATCATTCTTTTATATTTCTGGTAAATTAATTTCGGTGCTTTATTCCGTTACAAAGACAAAAAGAATGTAGACACTTGATTCATTTTCGCCAGGAAAGATCATTGTGCTTGGGTGCTGCCGCTCTGGCGCAGGCAGTTAGAATAGGAAAGCTTTGTGGTCCAGTTGTGCTGACACATTCCGTAGCACCACGACACGCAGGATACTTGGCAGGTTTATTGGCGGATATCGATGATGCTGGAAGACTCCTGGTTTTTGGTACAGGAGAATTACGATGTCAGTATGAATTATATCTTCGAGACATTGGCGTGACTCTTCAACAGTGTCGAGTATTTTCGGAAAAGTATATTGAAAACTTTCTTTGATATTCTTCATGAAATTTATTTAGAACTTAGAAGGGATTTTGAGTTTTTAGATACGTCAATCCTCCACCTTGTGCCGAGCTGGAGAGAGCGACGATTATTTTAGCGACACCACCCTGCAGCTACACCGGGATAAGGGATGCTGTTGATCTAGCTGTAGCAAGAGGGGGTGATACAAACCTTCTTGAAACATTGACTAATATGGATAACGAATCGAAACAGCCGCAGGTTCTTCTTAGTGAACAATTGTCGACTTTAAAATACGCTTTGACTAGACCAAACGTTCAATTATTGATCTATGAGACGCATAGTATTATGCCTGCAGAAACGACAGAGGTGGTCGAACAGGTTTTGAATTATGCGAATAAAATGGCAGCGGAAAAGTTTGCCCGTGAACATCGGGTTTGTGCTTTTTATTTTTGTACAAGCTAAACAAACGAGCTGTCTGTTAATATGCTTTCTTGGATTTTTATTATGTCGGTAGGTAAAGAAAAAGGCAGCGAGTAAAGAGACAGCTGGAAAAATGTCGAAGCCTAGCAAATCTGTAAAACGTAGACAAACTCTGGAACAATCGAAACTCGATGATCGTAAATCAAATTACGAAGACGAAGAGGAACTCTCCATCGTGCCATCCGCGGAGATAAAGGAATCTGAATAAATTCGCAATTATAGATTTATTAATTAGTCATTATTTTTATACTAATATTGTGCCTGTTATGCAGGTCCCTGACACTGATCTGTTTGAACACGCCGATATTAGCGAAATTTATGGCAACAAGTCCTCAAATCTCATAGACAAAGGATGTTACCTGGCACTGATAAGACGCAAAGAAATGATGCAATTCAATTCACTGTTTATGATTAAAGTAGCCGAAACAAAAGGTCTCTTTGGGGATCCAAATAAACAGCAACAACCAAAGGAAGAGCCTCTGTCGCCTATTCGCCGAACGTCTCAGTCAAGTCGAAAAGATTTCAAACGCGCCAAGGTACAAATTTTCTTTAATTTCTTATCGATACAAATATTTATCTACATATTTCGAAAACAGTTTCAAGTCGACCGAATAGCAGCACCCACGCACTCATCCATGGTGCGAGCTTTAAAAGAAAAGCAATCGTGTCCTCGTCACAATCAACGCATAGCTCAGGGCAAGAAGAGAATTATCGGGCAGGTACGTGACGTTAAGCGTCAGGACGCCCGTCGATGGTGGGACGACGTAACTACGTGTTTACGAAATTCCTCGCGTCAAAATTCCTGTAAATTTCGACTAACCCGCACGGACCCATGGACACGTAGAATACTGTACTCGCCAAGAGTTCGTAAAGTCACCTTCCCTGTGGAAAGTACTACCATTGGGTAATGGCTGGTAATGGCTGGTAATGGCTGGTAATGGCTGGTAATGGCACGAGGGCAGTTGCATTTAAACGAGAGAATCGTATGCCTCCCACGAACTCTTTATAATGGTAAACTAAATACATATAAATGAGGTGCCAAGAAACGGAAGTGCAGGGTGCAAGAGAAGCGCTGCAATTTTTAACTCGATGAGTGTAGGATCTACTTTACACAGTGTAAATAGGATGTACATAGCTGCACTTAAAATCGAGCACGGATTTATATAATTGCATAAGTGTCAGACCAGCCAATATGCTGTGTGCTTGGTGCATGTTTGTCCCTGGTGAAATGGGACTTTCTTGCGTGCTAGTTAATGGCTTCGGAAATCACGATAATAGGCTAAATTCGTTCCAACTGCTTCCGTAAGACATAAATTGTCTTTAACCGTCTCTACGATTCCTTTACCACTTGCCTGGGCTTCCTTACGTGGCTACAAGTTGTGAACTAATTCACCACGTCAAGGGAATTCGTGTTATCTTTAAATTTACAGGGGGAAGCTTCGGGTGTTGCGAAAGTCTATTAAATACATCTCGGAATTGTAATGTATTTCTTTTATTTTTATTTTTGACCAATAAAGAGGCTCGATTTTTGGTCTTGATATACTTATGTCCATATACCCCCTTTGCCATTTTTAGCCCGATAATTCGGAGGTAGATCTTAGTCGGCCATCCTTGTCAGCCCAGCAGCTCTTCGGAGATTCCTTTAAATTGTCCTCGGAGTCCAGTCAAGACTCGCAGGATGTTCCAGGGGGTCGCGGCGGTCGATTAAAGTCGCAGCAAGAGAATATTCGTCGTTTGAGCGCGCCGACGCATTCCAGTATCAACAAAATAGTGAATCGCAAGGCGAGTAATGCAGAGAAGTTTATCGATAGAAATATATCAAATTCGCACTTATAGAAGTCTTTGTCATTTTTTATGGTATCCCGAACGTGTGTGATTCCATTTTAAAAATCCTATGAAACGATTGTGTAAGTACTTTGATATTTATTAGGTACTTTTTTTTTAATTATTGTTAAAAAAAACTATTCTTGTATAATTTTATTTAAGATGTACCAAAAATGATGTTGGTTTTGATAGTATTTAATTTTCTTAGCAATTATTGGCTGTACACTGAACTAGGATAGCGGGATGGATTTTTCAAGAGTTGACATAAAGGACTCCGCCTTTCAGACTGCAATGAAATTGAAGGAAAATATCAGTGAGTTTTATGATGAGAAGCAGGACAGATCGATACAACCTTTATTGCCTAAAACCATTCAAAACACGAGCGTTCGGAAAAGGTAAATTTTATGTAGCCGTACGAAATAATTTATGAACGTCTTCCATCGGATTAATAATATAAGTATTGTCATGCAAAAGCTTTCGTTAATTGCAAGTCAATGAACAGATATGGAACTCGATAAGTGTTATTAAAAATTATAGAGCGACGTCATCTGAGGAGACTGTCGGTTCGAATTCGAAAAATGCATCCGGCTGCGATGAAAAGCTAAAGAATAGCGAAGAAAAATTGTTAAAAAGTAGTGTGGCAACTGCTATAAGCAAATCGTCGATCGTTCGTGCCACTCAAAGTACGGCTGTTGATAATATTCTCCATGAATTTGGAAAAGAGAATCTCTTGGAACTTCCATATTCTCATGCGGGAACGAGAAGGATATCGCGATTGCATCATCCAGGTGGACCGACAAGATTCAGCCGTATATTATTGGGAAAAAGGTTAGAAAATGTTGCTGAGAATGTCGAAGGATTTTTGTAATCGATTAACATGATTTGATCTTTTTAAAAAATATATTTTATTCAAAAAGTGTACTCGAATAGAGCAGTGACAATTCTGTTTACGGTAAAGCCGAGAAGCAGAAAAAGAATATTCGGCAATGAGAACAGTCTTGTATATAGATAACGTAGAATTGCCTTTAACGTGGAGACGCACCAAAGGACAAAGCGTGCAATACGAAAAATACATTTTTCTAAATAAACTATCATTAGCAATACAGGTTTGAGAATAGACAAGACAATCCAAACAATTAATAAATATATAGAAAGTACAATATCAACTGTAAATATTATACTAGAATATACAGGTACTAAAAGAATCTTTATAGGAACGTAAATGGTTATTAAAGCAGAGCCAAAGTAATATTTAAAAGAAGACACTATTTTATGCCAATAAATCCATAAGGAGCGTCTGCTCGAAAATGTCTGTAAGTATAGAACAATTTTTTTAACCAAAGACCACACTGTTCTTACGCAAGATAACGATCCAAAGATTGCACCGACGGACCCAAAGGACGTCCAAGCATGGCTTACGTAATTACGTATAATATAAAAAAATTGTATAATTACATGAGGAACTCGAGTTATCTCGTGATGTAAAATTTTTAAAAAATGTATTATACCACTGTAAATATTCGACGCGCAGGATTGTAATTTTTTGAAAAATTTGCACGAGCATGATGGTAACTCTAGGTAAGAACGAATTAGGTGTGAAAGAATAAAAAGAAAAAGAACGACAAGACCAAAGAGAAGGTCTCTTCTTCCCATGTTATCACTTTCGTTAGGTCTTACGTTGTTAATGTTATTACACCGTTGCGAAGGTAATTCCAAATATTTCCACAATTCGCGACGATCAAAGTCCTTGGCCTTACAGCACAAATCAGGATCTGTTAGACTCATCAAAATTCGATCGCTCTGGGCTTCTGTCCTTCTATTGCGTTTTAATTCGTCAGCCAATGCAACAATCATACCATCTTTGGTGCGGCATTTTTTATGCAACAGTTTTACAGTGTCTATAAGACCACTGGTTGTCTTTTTCAAAGGTGCTCGAAGGTTTGCACATGGACAATCGTTATCTTGTGCATAATTATTACTACTGCAGCCACAGTCTTTTAATAAATTTCTTAAAGTTTCATTGTGATTTTTTAAATTTTCCAGACCTTCACGTAATTTTTCTTCTTTCACCTTAAACAATTAATTTTGTTTTACATATAAAAATGGACATCTTTATCTGTTTGTTCCTTTATCTTTTCAACTCCTGGCGTTACGTTTATTGATGCAGGAACTTCTGAATCGCTAGATGTAATTTCTTGCATTGCTTTCAATAAATCTTTTGTAGCATTCACAGCGGATCGACAGATCGAGCATTTCGATAGTTTGTCAATTGTATCGTAATTGCAATCGGGATCACTGCATGGAAGTTGAATATTCTGTTGTGCATTGCTGCACATCGCACAATTTTCTTCCTTTTTCATCATTTCGATTCCTAAATATATAGAAATTTTATTCTGTTAAAATAACCTGAAAAATTAAAGCTAGTATTCATATTTTAAAATAAGGTAGTTGGCCCACTCGTCGATATTGTGGTACTAGACGCCCTAGATAAAATCATATTTTCGTCTCTCTTGCACACATTTGGAAATCCGTAAGGGCGTCTACGTCTGGTAGAATTTCGAATCACGTATAGTCGGGTCACGCCAGTTCCACTCTGAGGGGACTCGTTTACGTATCGTTTCATAAAAAGAAGATCCCTTCAATGTGGAACTAATGTAACGACCCGACTATACAGCCAAACACCTTAATATACTAATTTAATTAACGATACAATTTGTGTATACAATTTACCTCTAAGATCTGGCTCGCATTCACATATTTCACACTTTTTATTACACGGCTGATCTGCATTACAGAGACAACATTCTTTATTCTTATTTCGATCATCACTTCGAATAGCATTTTCCACGGTAGACGGTATCGTCGTGGTAGTTATTGTCGTTTCATCGGATTCGCTATCTTCACACCTATTGTAATATTTAATAAGAAAAATGCATGAGTATCTCTTTATTTAAAAAATCATACTCGCAAGATCCTCCCAACGTATTTTCACAACATCCACATCCGCATTCAGATTCGGATGACGTTTCGCAACAACCGCAGCGACATCTGTCGGCAGGAAGTGACACTTTTTCCTCCATTACCGGAGCAACTTTGTCCCCGTATTCTTCCGATTCCTCGTCGCCCCCTCCTATCAAATCTCGTTCCCATTCCGAACAGCTGCATATTATGCAACTGTTGCACTGAAAGTTTAATCACGTTTATTATTTGATTTTTTGATTTTTTGATTTTCAATGCCGTGCAAGCTCTGTCGTAGCCAGAGCACTTTGGACTTGAAAGAGCGAAATTTCGCGAACAACGACAGGGTAGTCAATTTAATGACGCTGTATCCCCACTGCTCCCAGTCTGCGTGCATCAACGAGCAACGAGAGAAGCTGCAACGACGGAGTTTCCACTTTATGAAATAATAAAATACTTTAACGGGTTCTCCGCAAGGACATGCACTGGACGAATTATTAGAGGCCTTGACGCCGCCTGTTTCCGTTATAGGATCTATCTGTGATATTCAGAATATTAAATTAACAAAAGAAGAAATTATATTGGTAATGTAACTGGACATTTTGAGAGAGTCGATCTCATTTAATATGGCTACCTCTGTGTCCTGCTTCGTTACTTTTAATTTCCTCGACAGTACTGCTGCCTCTTGGCTCAATTCCGCACGATTTTTCTGAAGACTCCTTAGATCGAGACACAACTTTCTACCGTAAGCTTCCAGCTGTGATATCTTTTCCTTCACGTCGCAAGATTTCTTGCAGCAGCCATTTGAATCCTTGCCAGTCTTTTCAAAATCTTTACCACTATCTACTGTTTGCTCGAAACTCTTATTTGCGTCGCACAGAGCTTTTATGTATCCTTCTTCTTTGAACTCCATATCGAAAATTTGCTTTCGCAGTGTCTTTTCTTTTTTCGCTAATGTCTGCAGGACACATTGTCCTTCCTCGTTGTCGGTTGTATAATTTTCCTTAGTCGACAGTTGTTGCTTGGCGTCTTTTACATTTTAAAAAAAAAAGTAGTTTTATCATTCTACAATTATTTTACTATATTATACAAATATTATTTACAATACCGGAATCGTCTTCCGGGAGCATCGATTCCAATTGATTTAATCTCTCTCGAAGACAAGCTGCGTGACATTCCAATTCGGCAATTCGACGCTCTCCTCGATTTACGTACATACCACCACCACCAAAGCAACCAATCAATTCTTGTCCTTTCACACCCATTTTTCTCACACGTTTCTCTTTCTTTGGTTAAGAAAAAAAAAAAAAAAAAAAACGGTCTTTGTAAAAGCAACTTATAGAATTTTTATAGACATATCAATTACCAAAATTTAAGTAATCTGTTACATTCGTTCTGCACGATGAATTTTATGTCAAAAATTTGGTCAACATTTTCGTTAATGTTATCCTATCTAAAATTCTTAAACGTGAACATAGACACAATTCTCTTAATAGGTGTGAACATAGTAAAAATTAGTGCCTAGCTTTGTTTTATAAAAAATGAACGATTTATAACATGCATAACTGACAATACTGTTTATTTTCAAGTTTGCATCCATTCTCACAATGCAGGTCTCACGCTTAGAAAGAGGTTCATTGAAAATGTTCATAAAATCGAAATTAAGTTCAATGCTTTAATTACGCAAAATGATTAGAAAGAACAATGAACATTAATTTCATGAATTAATGAACCATCGACTACTCATGTAATTGTACGGTGTGCTTGCTAATTATCTATACTTTGAACTCTGCGGTATCTGCAATTACTGTTTGGCTGTTTATTCAAATTCCACTCTTAGCCTACAGTCACTCACAATTATATTTAATTATTCAAGATGCGTTAAGTAATAAGACTCTCTGATCCTCACGTATTGTTTTTTTTTCTTTAAATATATTTGCACAAGATCCGCAAATTTAAATGAAATATTTTTGTTTTACTGACATTTCCAAATAGCGTGATATAGTTATTATGAATATATATCTATTTTTTAAGACTATTTGTTGGGTCTAATCAGCTCACATGTGTTGTATTAAAATTTTCTCAATACTGATAAATATGCACCAGTTGTTTTTATTACCTGAAGAAAATATATTTTTATGTACCAAAATATTTCTTCTTCGAAATTAGTGATCAAATGGTGTCTTACGTCTGTAAAATTTTCAAGTGACAACACGATGAATTTCCCTGCTGACAATTTTAACGATCTCGACGAACGAATCATTAAAATAAGTAAAAGTTTCGATTGTTTACGTCCATGCTGGTACCAGTTGCAACAGTAAGCCGAGTAGCCAACTTGCAGACTCTGAAAAATTGTAAGAATAAATAAAAGTAAATATTGAGAGATAACTTTATTGGCGCGTGCATAAGGCTTGTATACATTTAAAAAGTTGTTTTTACCTTTTCTGTTAATTTATCGCTGACGTAACAATAAAGAAAGAGATGAAAAGCAATTGATCCAATAAAGAAGATAGAAATAACAGATTCGAGGCTCTCGTTTCTCTCCACGCTCTACATTACAAATAATTAATAAATAACTATCAGCTCTGCAGACATTCCCAGTCGTTATAATATAATATATGCCAACCTTGGTCAATGAATATCCTGCCAAACACATCACAATGGCTGATCCCATAAAATGGCATAAAATAACAAAGTTGAATGAATTCTCCAAGGTCTCTGCCATCCTATAAATATAATATTTTTAATAAAAAGTAATACATATGATCGGATCACGGGATCGGTCTCATTTCGAAGGGACTTGTTTACGGTTAATTTGGTAAGAAGATGGCCCCTCAAAGTGGAATTGATGTCACTGTCGTCCGTCAATAGGCTCCACAGAGACTAATTCTAAGACTTACCATATAACGGCTCTATGTCGCTGTGCACAAGTTTCTATCGTTGATTTCGTAACATCCATGTTTCTTAGGTGTTCATTAACGAGCTCCAATTGTCCAATTACGTGCATAATTAGAATAATAATGAATCCATCGACAGTAACATTAGAGGCGGCAAGAATGGCGCTTGAAAATATTTTAAAAATATATATAATTTCGTAATATGGGCTGCTTTGGTAATCGAACCAATAGTGTGACGGATAAGGAAAGCTGCGAGATTCCGACAAAGGAGTCAATGGGACTATTAATTGTAAGGTGAAGGTCGTGAAAGTCAATACGAAACAGACTAGAGCGTAATGTCTCCCTGTCGCGGCATAAATTCGCATTATCTCTATTTCATATGTCAATTTGACATTATGCCAATCTCTCTCCAGGTTGGATAAGCATTCTCCAAATTGACTTCCAGTCAAAATGGCCAGCAGATACTTCACGAGGAACATGTGGGCTGGAGCAACGAATGCAAATGAAACCAATAGATATAGATATGTATGGCATAAGAATCTGCACACATAGATGCTACCTTACCTACTAACGTATGTTTTATTTTTACAATAAACGACATCCAATCCAGTTTTTTAGTGATGTAATATGCATAATGCCCAGCAAACCATTCGATTAATGCAAGTAAATAAATTCCAATGATCGTCAAACGATATTTGCGGGATGTTCGTGGCCACAGTCCTAATGTTTGCATGCAAATGCGAGTCTGTGAAATTAAAAAAAATTTTTTTGAATACTCATTTTTGCTAATCGAAATATGCACTTACTATACCCAAAGCGTAATTTATTTCCGTTGTTGGGTCCATCGTTACTTATATGGTACACTCGTGGTACTGATACATTTTAAGGGTTCCTTTAAATACATTTTCTAATTCTCCTGGATAATTATAAAGTAGAAACTTGAATGCTACATTATGGGTACCGCCCATATAATTAGTTATTGCACGGGAATTATTGATACTTCAAGTAATTCCATAAATTTCCAATTTTTATTTCGCCATGTCTAATCTACTAATTAATAACATAAAGACCAATTGCCTGGATCCATTGTAGCTACATTCTATGAAAGCAATATGACCGGATTGAGTCGACTTTACGTAGTTTCGTGAAGACGTCTATTTCGAATTGACGGTAAAGATAAATAAAGACGTGTTATAGAATTAAAATAAAATTAACTTTCTATATATTGTGGGATTCTAATTTTTGATTTACAAAAAGTTACGGTATAGATATTATTTTTTATCGCTAGTCCTTGTCTTTGGTCTTTCCGAAGGAGGAGGTCGAGGCATCCGGGTGAAAACCTTAAACGCGTCGTACAGGAACCATTGCAAGCCGGTAAGTGTACCAATCATAACGATACGTGGTCCCAAACCCATCCACATGCCAGCCCAACCAATTTTCTTAGCTATTTGCATTGCACTTGATCCCTTCTCTTGATTAAGTCTACTAACAACAGAATCTGCCGGATGACTGACTACGGCACAAAAGACACCAGCGATATAGCCAGCTGCAAAAGTGACAACCAATTGTTCAGCCTTTGTGCAATCGGCCCGTGGCTTTGGCACAACAAGTTTATAAAGAAGCTCAAGCGTCCTTTCGAAGCAGGTGAACTTCATCATCGTATAAGGAATCTGTCTTAACCAAAGTGGGAGCAGACCCTTGTAAAAGATTCCTGGACCACCCTCCTCCATCATGATCTTCATGGCGCTCGTGAGGGAGCTGGTAAAGCCGCTTGACGTTTGAATCCTAACCTATTTATTGTGTACATAGCTGAGTGGAGTGACGGGGGTGAAAAAGGCTCGATTAAATTTTATATATTTAACAGGATCGTTACCTTGCATGCTTCGAACGGAGCCAAACCGATATCAGCGAAAAATTCAGCCGAAGCTGAACTCATTAGATATATCCATGTACGATAATCGTATGCTATTTCCTCACTGAGAAGTTTGGCATAGTAAACTTTGAACCATTCGTAAAGGCCAAATTTGAAGAAACCTTGGACCGAGTAACCGTAAAGGGTTGGTAGCCAACCCTTTGTCAGACCCAGCACCCCTTCCTCAGCTACGGTTACTTTGAATCCATGGGCTAGATTTTTATATTTCGCAGAATCGACCTGTGATCACGGTATATATTCGAGACTTATAAATTAATAAATTAATCTTTGCACTAACCTGCAAACGACATTTTATCAAATCCAAGGGAGTTATTAGTGTGTGTGTAATGCCGCAAGAAAAAATCCCACCGACACCACATAGCAAAAAATATTTTCTCGAACCAAATTCACAACAGTATTGTCCCGCTGGTGCTCCGGCAGCTGAATCAGCTCGGACAATTAATTTTTCCTTTAGAAAATCTTTTATCGACCACATTATTTTAGTGTCACAATCTGACAAACGCACGTGACTTCACAGCTTTGTTTTGTCTACCAAACTTCTCCGTAGTTCAATTCACAGGCCCTCAAAATAGACGGTTAGACTTTTCGAATTTAATCCCTCAACTGGTGTCGTCTTTCTTCTTGCCATTAGATATATGTATATGTATACTTATGGGGTGGGTCTGTCAGACCACACGCAACCACTGCAAGGTCAAGTACGCAGATAGCGTACTTCATACTTCATTCTCATGGAGTCTTATAGAGAATTCTCCATTTCCTCCAGTTGATTAAACTTCCATTTTTTCCCGTTCTGTCTATCTCAGAAGCGTCGCCAGGAATTTCCTTGTCGGCGTCTCACAATCAGGTAAATTCACAAAATGTGGTGTACGAGACATCAGAAATTCTCGACAGAAAAATCTCATCGCTTGTCGTGGCTTTGGAGAATTGTAAAAGCATCTTATAACCCCGGACCCGGTTGCACAGACGTTGCAAACTGTCTCAATTGAATTAAATGATTGAAGACGTGTTGGAAGTTAAAAGCAGAAAAGGAGTCACACAGCCATAGACGCGACTATGAGTCATTGTCGGAGAGACTCTCGGTGGCGACGAAGCCGTCGTTCACGACAGCTACACAACAACGGCAAGAGCTCTGCGGGAGTCGCCTTCTGTCTCGCGCACGTGCTGCGTCGTGTACACTGAATTCTAAAGAGCAGATCGTAGTTCGGCAGTTCACGTATACGACGAACGAACGAACGAACGAGACAATCGGCATTGTCTTCTCTGGAGCACGCAAATACTTCTTCTTCTTCTTCTTCTTCAGTTTCGTCTTTAAGTTACAGAAGGAAATCCAAACAGTGTTCAGTGCAAATGTGCAATCTTGTGTAAAAAAAAAAAGGGAAACACTGCCGCTGTGGCAATTCTTTCGTGAGAATGAGCATTACATGGATACCTAAAATTGATATATGGTGAAAGTACAGTAATAAGGGACATGTATACGAAAAAGCAGGTGAGCTTACCGGTATTTTTACGAGAAATAAGTAATTTCAAGTGTCGAGTTATAACGTAGTCTCTTACGGGAAAATCGCCATGGCTGATTCTCTTCAAGGAATTTATGCCTAACGATTGGATGCGTACAAACCAACGTCTTAAAATATTCCCAGGTGTTTTCGAATTCCAAAAATAAGTGATTACTGGATATTTTGCCCTGATATATTAAATTGAATAAGGAGTGGATCCAATCGCGAATGGCGACTTCGTCAAAATGGCGACTTGGACGGCGGGTCCCTATCGTTTTCTCATATGAATATTTTCCCGTATCGTTGTTTTCTTGAAACGTTCGCTTCCTGAACGTGTGCGAGGTTAATTGCAGGAGTGTAATCTTTTAAAAAAATGACAAAGACTTGATTAGAACAAAAAATCAAATCAAACCGCAGAATCTTCGAGATATTTTTCAAATTAGTGTATAATTGATTATGACTAACAGACGCATATAAAATTATATTTTGTATGCTTACTATTATTGGGATGTTACAAAATCGTTATTTTCAATTATTTTATGGTTGACCATGATCATTGACCAGGAGCTGTCAAAACGACTACTTTAACCCAGGAACGGTTGCGCGATTTTGTTGCCCATTTGAAAAGCATTGACTTGGGGTATCTAATTGTAGGACACCCCACGCAACTGCTCCCGGATTAATAAACTGGTATAGCGAAAAATTGTAGGGTAGCCAGTACGAGTATTTTCTCGAATTTCGAATATAATTTCTCATAGAAAATTTATCAACAAGATCAACGAATATATTTAGAAGATTTTCTCGAAAGTGGCATTTATAAATTTATCTTAGTAATTTAAACGCATTAAATTTTATTACAAAAGTTTTGATAAATTGACGAATTCCAGTTATCAAGGATATCCTGTGATAATTTATTAACTCTAAAATGATATTGTCCTACGATTCGTAGCTTCTGTCCATAATTCGACATCGCAGTGTAGATAATAAGACTAATTATTTTATACCGGAGTAATAAAATTCAATGTGTGGGATAAGGGGTCAGGCATCCTGAAATTCCACGCCTGTCTCTTGACTACTCAAGTAACGCATTGAGTGCGTTTATTAAAGTTTATAGAAAGAGACGATGTCTCGTAGCCCTTCCAGCTAGCGTAGCTCTACAATAGTCAGGAAAAACCGTGATGCTAATTAGAAAAATGCAAATATCGAATTAGCTACTGACGCCTAGCATCATAATAATATTTCTATTTCAGTGAATACCCTGTTTCGTTGGACACACATTTTTACGCAAGGTCTTATCTTCGAGACAAGCGGAAGGGCGAAAAGGATCCATAATTTTTTTTAAGGATTTCATAAGTTTTTTCAATTTGACGGTAGCATTTAAACGTAAATGATTTTTATAAGGAAGTTCTTAAAACAAAAAATTTACCGTATTATACATGTCTATATACGTCTACGTGTAATTCAAAGATGATTGACATTAGAAATGTACAGTTGAAACGCGAGCAGGAGCTTTTTCCATATTCCGCTGTACTAATATTTAAAAAGTTTTAACTGACAATCATCAAAAGGTCCGTAGTCCCACAGTACTGAAAATTATCGTCTTGTGTTCGAAATATTTAAAACATTTGACAATACTATTTTATAGGTTAGAATCAGCAGAGTCCAATTCACATTTTTAATGATTGACAGAAACATTCAGTTTTCCATTTTCCATTTTTCAGTGGCCGCGCGTAATTCGACAGACCCGATAGGTGTAAGTTTTTTATGACAAGAAAAAAGACCCCAAAACTGCAAGGTTAATAATAAAGAAATATTGTTTCTACCAATGTTAATAATTATAATACAACCGTAATATTTTACATATTCCTTGTTCATGTTTCGGTCAGCTAACGTGCAACATCTTGACTGCTGCTGATACTGATAACGTATTATCTGTCATATACATCCTGTCAAGTTTCATTAAGTTATATTTGAACAGCATTGAAATAACAATGATTACGTATGTTACCAATAATAAATTTATTAAAAATCTTTACGTTTTAGGTAACCAGTGACACTGTTGAGACTTCACTGACAGATAATCGAATGACTCTCTAGCTGCAAAGTATCGATATCCGTTATATCGTTATCGAAAATCGAAATTCAATGGCTGTATACGAATATCGATGCAGTGCCATAGATAAACATTGATTATGACAGATAAGAAGCTATCGAAAAGAAACTTAGTGACGCATTGCGATCCGATAAGATAAAACGAAAAAAAAAAAAAAAAAACATACGCAAGCCTAAAGATGGTTCTTGAAAAGAACATTGTCAGCATTATACGAGGTAAGGAGAATCTTCGATCATCAAAACAATAACGTGAACAATGATCGTGAATGATTCACTGCTATGTGATAATGATGTTCGTACGAGATAAAAAGTTTTTCTCAATTATTAATTCATTACTTTTATTCGTTTTAGAGCTCGTGCAGTTTCTTGAATCTCTTGATAATGTCGAGTTACCGACTGCGATCAATACCATGCGAGAAAATCTTCTGTCACGCTCGAAAATTGCTATTCATGCACTTTCGGTGCAGGGATCTTCTTTACCGACAGAGCAGTATCTGGATATGCGTGTTGGCAAAGAGTTGTCATTTCTGGATAAGACTGCTGAGATCGAAGAATACGTCGATGCTGACAAACCTCAATCTGAAATATCGAAAGATTATTATGAGAGTTTCGCGGAAGTACAGGAGGAACCGAAAACGCCAGTTAAGAAGAATACGAGTAAAAATGCAGTAGTAGATAATCTATTAAGTATATATAAGAACTTCTCGGCGGAACAGACCAAAGATGCAAGTTACAAGTGTGGACCGCTTGAAATTAGGGAGGGAAGGAAGTTTTTCCTTTTCGAACAATACCGAAAATGTTGGGTCGGTATGTAAATTTATTGTAACGGTAATGTGACCGATACTTTTTCTTTTTTTATTAATATATATTTTTACTCTTGTTTTATCTATTAGGTCTCGTAGGAACGCATCTTATTATGTACAAAGATGTAAAGGATAGTCGTCCTTACGACGTTTTGTCTATTCGCGGTTACAAATGTCGTCCAGCACACGAGACAATAACTAATGATCCACGAAAAAGTGATAGAGCCTTCGAGATCTTCAGTCCCGGTAACACGACATTGCTGGTACGATTATTAGATGTCCTTTCTTCAAATTCTTAATGTTAATTAATTATATACTTATTTTATTGAGATTACCTTGCTTTTAGTTTATAGCGCGTACGCCGAAGGACATGGAACAGTGGATGGCTGCGATATGTCAATTTGGAAGTAACGAGAATGATATGAAATTGCAAAATATGAGAAACCACGTGTTCACGGTAAAAGCAGCAGAGTCGGATGTTGCGGTGAATGAGTCTATATCGATAGAAAATTATCAAGATGTTATCATCCGGGAATCCACTACCGGAGCCAGTCTGAATCGTTCTGTAACGATAGAAAAGAATACGGATACAAAAAAAGAAAATGACAGACTTGATTCTCCGGCCAAGGATGCAGTTCAAAGCGATGAAACTCCGCCACCTTTGCCCACACGATTGCCCTGTTTAATGTCCAAACCGAAAAAGCTTCCGACATGTTCTTACGATCCTGTGGATGATATGGACGACGATATTTATCAGAAGATACAAGACATCCCATATGAAAATATTACAAATTCAAAGAGAAAGAATCCAGATACAGAAAAGGATGATCATGAACTGTACGACGACGTACCGACTGTGATTGAAAGTGATAGGACAGTTACGAAGCTTGAAGTCGAAAGGCAGAAGACTTTGGTGCAAAATGCTGTGAAGGATCTGGAAGAACAAGATACGTATGACGACGCATCTTTTGTTCCTTTGGAATCTAATGATCAAAACAAAAATTCACAAAAGCAACTTCTTACAATATTGTCAAGTGATCCATTACGACGGAAGTCACCCAATCTTTCTAATCAGAGAGCGTCCTCGTGCTACGACGACGTCCATGAAGCGATACCCCAAGAAAAGCCGAAGAAACAAAAGCAAAAATCAAAGGAGGAATTACAGAGTGCGTCACAGGGATCGTTGCAGAAAAGATCAATTTTTAGTAGAGTGATGAGAAGAGACTCGCCGAAAAAGGAAGGGAAAAAAAGTAAACCCAATTCACCGCAAGCGCCAACCAATTTTGAGGAATTACCAATCTATGACGACAGTTCCAGCTTCGTGCCGGGAATTATTCCTCATAATATTGAGCTGGGAAAATATACTCCGACTCAAATGGAAGAAACTTCCGAATATAATTTACCACCTCCACCTAAGCCTATCTACAATTCGCCAGCTGTTCCAAACCAGGAACCCGAACCAATAGAAGAGTATTATTCGGACATCGCTAACTTGCAAGCAAATGGGATGGACCAGAATAAAGTCAATAAAGCTCCGGTACCGATTATTGATAAAGAAGAATTAATGGATTCAGAACATTATCAAACACCAAAAAATGACCCTGTTATCCCACCTCCTATTCAAAATGAAAACGTAGAAGAGGATTTGTACGACGACGTCGTGATTGTGGCTGCAAAGGCAAGATTGAGGGGATTGGCTATGAAAGAAGAAAAAGAAACAGATGGTAATAAGTTTAATAGTTTGCCTAGTCCAGAAAAAAAATTATGGAATTCGTTCAAAGCCGGTTGGAAACATAAAGTGACTGAAGATTCTAGTTTAGGAAGAAAATAAATAAATAAAACCACTCCTGAGAACTTTTAAGATGATTATCCGTCTTTAATTAACAGCATTCATGGCGTTCGTAAACAAATTTTAAATACGCAATAACTTTACCTGACAATTTACATGTAATAATATAAAAAAGATGTTATACAGTTGATTTTACTCATAGTTAAGGCATAACTGTTTTCTTACCTACAAACGAAATGTGAATATCTGTAAAATTTATACGTATATGCTCGCAGAATTATCATAATATGATTTTCCTAAATAATGACCAATTTAGTACCTTAATTACCATAATTTTTGTAATTATAATATGCCCCGTGAGGTTCAATATATTTTATCGACCTCAAACAGAATAATTGTTCTGTCGGTAAGTTAGGTAACTTACGCCTAGTTAGCTGCGTGACACATAGATGGAGTTAAGGTCAATTCCTTTTCTACCCTTGTCTCTGCTTGACTTTTAGTCCTTACAAACATCATTTTATTTTCAATCATACTCGTATATCCACTAATTATTACCTCGGAATTATATAGGGGTATTAGCAATCTCTACATTGTCGCATTATTCATCCTAGCTTGAAAACATGTATAGTACGTATAGATTATACTATACTACGAGAACCAATAAAACGAGTCTACCACTATAAAGCTTTCGGCACAATCTAGCCTTAAAGGGGGAAGCTTTCCTGGAATCCGATAACGATCGGCACGAAATTCGCAACCCAAGTGTGCGTTCAAGGTCCTGGAAATGGGATCCCAGTTTGGCCGGTCGCCAGTTACGTAAGACATAAGAGACGATGCTTCATTCTTGCCAAATACATTTTTCATTTGGCCTAGGATCCCCATAGATATTTTATATGCCCACCATAACGTGCGATACAACATAACCAGAAGGGAATTAAAAAAGAATAAATAGGATAATACGAACGAAAGATGCGCTTGTCGTAATGAAAAATTTGATGCTATACTAATGATATATAAAGTTAAATATTTATTATACGCTATTAACTATATCATCCATTCAGATTGGAGTAATTGGAAATATAACTTTTACGGGAAAATCAAAATGGTAAGTAATAATTATTTTCTTTTTATAAAGGCAAGAAAATGTATAAGTTTTTTTCATCAACTGGTATTGCGTCATTGTTGACTCAAGACTGGAGGCTTTTTTGAATGTCCCACCTACCTCCCATCCATCCCAGTGGTAAGACTCTAGGGTGGTCATGACGTCAGGAGAGAATCGACCGAGTGCGCGGCGCAGTTTAGTACGTGAAAGGATGAAAAGATTGAAGGAGAGGACGGACAAATTTTACTGGGAAAAGACGAACCGATGGTAATGGAGCGAAGGTGGTTTGTAGTTTGAGGAAGAAGAAAAGAGAATAGGAATAAAATAAAATGGGATGGTTGGCGTCCGTCCCCCTTTAACATGCCAGACCAGGTATACAGTGCGCCTGTGCAAAAGAGGACCACTAAAAAGCAGGGACTAAAACCAAGAGACAATCCCGGACCCTCTTCTCGGAAGCGACAAACATTTCTTGGAACTGGTGTATCTCCTCCGGCTGAGAGACCTATATATCCTTCAATTTCAGAACAAACAACTGACTTGGAACCTTGAGAATGGACAATACTCTCACGAAATTAGACAAATTCCTTGAATACTACAAACTCTAATAGCCCTGCGTAAAAAACATGTAATCAGGAAGCATGTATATATCATTTTGCAGAAGAAGAACGATAAGCAGAATTGGTAAACTTAAAAATGCTTAATATTATTTTAATAATGCATTTAATATCCTCGCACCACTCTAGGTCTACAGCGTTCATCACGGTGGTACAGAGCGTAGAAGAAACTCTCTGTCTACAAAAGCAGTATATAGGTAGAGCGCATAATATAGATATACAGAGTGTAGCGAGGAGGAGGAAGAGGAGGAGGAGGAGGTGGTGGTGGTCAGGAGTGAAAGAGTCAGAGAAAGAGGTAGAGGAGAGAGGGGAGTGGAGGTAAAGAAGGAGGATAGTAGTATAGAATCCGTGCTATAGTATATATAGTGTATAGTGGAGGCAGAGAGTCGTACCCCCGCTAGGCTTCCCGACAGTCACTAACACCAGCAGTGTAGCGCCGTGGCGTTGGCGATGGCGATGGCGATGGCGATGCCGTGACGCGCGCCATTTTGTATTAGTGTGTACGGGGGACGCTTACGTCGGGGATGTTTTCGTGAGTGGCAATGAATGGGCCGGGCCCCGTACTGTTCTGATATCTCAAACCGTGCGAGGACTCGTAAAGGTGCGCCGGGTGCACGTAGAACTTTGTACGGTGGTGCTGAAAGAGATAAGTGCGACGGAGGTTCTCGTGTTACGACGGATGTATGGCAGCGTTTGGGGCAGCAGCAGCAGCAGCAGCAGCAGGAGCAGCAGCAGCAGCAGCAGCGTCAGCAGCGTCGCGGATTCGTAAGAAAAGCGAGCGCCGCCAGCAGGAGAGCCGTACATATCGTTCAGGTAGGAGAAAGAAAAACTGGCCGAGTACCTGTGTCTTTTCTTTGGATCGATAGTGCTCGCGTGACGCGTACCTACCACCTGGGGACTCCCTGCCAATCCGACGTGCAATTATGCTTTTCCGTAATTTCGCGACTCCACGCTCCGATGACTTTTTTGTATCGATGCCCGAGCGCCGTTTTCGTTGTGCAAGGCAAAACGGAAAGTGAAAGCCTGCTCGAGCGAGCCTCGTGTGTGTATCTTACGACGAGCAGCTACGACTCCTAAGATTGAGCATTGGAGTCGTCGGAAATATTGATAACCTCAAATACGCCAAAGATATGATTTATGTTTATCTAGACATATTAATTTCAACCGCAACGAGATTTAATGATGGACGCTGCGCGTAAGACTTACTGACAGCTTCTTCTTCTTCTTCTTCTTCTTTTTTCTCTTATTTCCTTGTTACACGCGACTTTTCAAGCAAACGCGGTACCGTTGTTTTCTGAACGCCGACACACGGTTTATTCCGGGCACGATGCCCACAGGAACTTTTGGAGAAAGTCGTCGCGCTATTTTCTTACGAATTCTGGGCACCGTTGATCTCCGATGCTTTTTGTTTAATTCGATCGCCAGTTTGAGGGTTGTTTTTTTTTTTTAATTAATTATTGTGCATTGTTGTACGTGTCTTGCACGTGGAATTAATATTATTCACTTGGGTCAACGCACGGCAAGTAATTTGACGCGAATTAATAAACGCAACTCCCTTGGTACAGCTACTCGTCTCTTTATTTCCGGGCAACGACTCGCCCGGCTATGTTTATCTTTGCAGCTCCGAAAATATGTGCAGTTTAAAGGGACGCCATCTCCTTTATTGCTTCTTTCTGTCTGGTACGGAATTTGCCTTCTGCGACGAGTTCATTTCAAGTCTCGAAATTCTTTGGTGCATTCTCGACTTTCAAGCCAACCAGAAATGGTATCCGAATGTCAAGGTAATCGGGTGTTTCAGAGATTTCATAGGGTTGTTAGACAAGTTCAAAATTTCGTTATACTCATATTCTAACCTTATATTCTCATAGCATCTCGAGGTATTGTATACGATGTCATTTTATGAAGTACACAATTTTATTGCGTACACTAAAAGTGCAACTGGAAAAAACCAGTAGACAATTTTGAATTCTAATCCGATTCTAGTGGAATCTTTCAGGTTAAAAGGAACAAATCCTATGGAAAACTTCTGCATGAAAAACATTCAGGTACAAAAACCTTGCGGCACAGACTTTAAGGGTTCTTTCCGCTTTTGTTAGTGTCGTAAATCACTATGTATAAATACAATGGCATAAGGATACGATTTGAGTTGAACCTAAGATAACAGAGATAATCAAAGACAAATAAAACTTACGCTTTCAGACGTAAAAGGTGAATTTATTTTAAATCTGACAATCGTAAGACGTTACAGCCTGTTTCAAATTACTTTATCGTATAGTATAGTATTACCAAAAAATGTGTCAGAGGAAAATCCAAGTTAGAAAATAAAGCATTAAAAAATTACGAAATGGTTAATGGTAACTGACCCTATATACTATATATACTAAACCATATTTTACTATCAAAACATTTTTCTTATTGTTAGTATCATTACGTGTCATCTATACCCAATCGTTTCCCGTCGAAAAAAAAAAAAGAAAAAAAAACATGACCAAAATCCATAAAATATCAGAAGAAAACATATAGATAATATGTTACGAACGATTGCAAGCAATAATAATTTTACCAGCAAGTACCAATAGAAGAGAAGAAAAAAAAAAGTTCTAAAATAGAACCCCCTTATTCCCATACACACGCGTGATCCCATTCCATATTCACATATGGTATAACCGATCCTCAAATTAGTAAAAAATTAAAATTCTCCCCACAAACTATTAAAAATGTTGCACGTGCTGTAATTCGTTTGTGTCTACCTAGCACAGCTGTCATTCGCAATATTTTCCAGTAACAGCGAAGCCTTGGAGCAAACAGAATATATTAAAGCCGTCGGGTGTTCAGCCGATCCATTGAGTGACATCAACGCCCGGTCGAGTAGTGCTAACAATAAGTATACGGCATTCTAACCTCAAAAATCCTACCAAAACAAACCTTAAATCGGCATACGTAAATCATTGTTCATAATATGCAACACGTCATACACGTAGAGTAATAATAAAAATTGTAATATTTCCTTGATTCTTTTCCCTCGGGACGCTTGCTCACTAAACACGAATAAGGGAGAGTACACATAGCGTGCGGCTCGAGCGCATGCAACGCGTAAAGGTCTGCTCACACGGACCTCTATTGGAAGTACGAGTGAGCTACCACTCCTGCCTGGTTTATCTCTATGGGCGCACGTGTGTTCCGTAATCCTAATTAAATTATGCGAAATGGGGTCCGGTGCAGTAAACATGATCAATGGTAGATTAATATTCGTGCCACGGAGTAAATTTTAACAACTGATGTTTATTCTTATTTTTTTTTTCATAAAAAATAATCGGGTTCTAAAAACATGCATGGTAATGATATATTTAATATAGTGTACTTGGGTCCACTTGATTAACCTTCAAAAATGTTCTAGAATGTATTTTGAGTACTTTAAGAGTTGACTTTTTTTCAAAGTCAGCTGTTCATCATAAGTTCTCCTTGATAAGCCGATACTTCGAACCAAGATACATTTTTAGTGGGTATTTTAGAAATTGGTGACATTGTTGGATTGGATTGATAAGGCGAAATGGATGTATATAGTATGCTGAATTATCGTGCTGGATCGAAAGTGCTGATAAGCCTTTGGAAACTGACGATAGAGGGTGAGCGACCCCACTAAATTTCGTACTACCCTACTGGGCATTTCATTCGCAACCCGAGGGCAACTGCTGCGTGAACATGGGCGTAGGACTAAGGGCGATACAGTCGTATTAAGACCAAAAAATGAAACATTTAAGATTATCGTCAATAAATGAGTAAGACAATGTTTTTGGTAAGTATTCCCCAAAAATTCAAATTTTTCGAAAAATGAAAAAAATTGCTTTGTTGACAAAGTCATAGAAAACGTGCTTCTGTAGATACAGTGACCTACGGATTACCGTACGAGGATCCATCTGTCTATATAAAAAATAAAGTATGTCAGAACACGAAAGAATGCTACCCTGAAATATTCTGTTTTAATTGTATTAATTATTTTAATGTCAAAAACTACAAAGCCCGTAATACTACAACATAAAGTTGTGCAGGTTTGTACTAAAAAAAAATGCAACTTGCGTCTTCCCGTTGACGGTAACGGATACTTGAAAGCGATAACGGTTCCTGGAAATTAGCAAAAGGTCATCCGTTTCAAATTTCACGTATACTAAAAGACTAAGCAGGACTGTACTTGCGCAAGGGACTGTACTTCTTTTTTGTCCGAGGAGGGGTTGAAAGTATTAAGGGGGTGATCGTTAAAGCCTCTGCGCCCGCAGACCTAAGGTAGTCGCTCTTGTACAGACGGTGACACGTATCCAGAGTGACTCAGGTTGCAAATTTAATTACACTTCGTCCGACGGAACGGGCTGTTTATAATATTCTTTCTATTCTATACCACATCCGTTTTAATGCAGAAAGTCGAAGACTCACCATGGGTCTAGTAAGAATTTTATTTTATCGACTAATCTACTTTCCGATTAAACCCTGTATAGGAAAGCGACTTTCTGCTCGTGTACGCATATACTCGATGCTCGTCCGCGCCGCTCTAACAATAAGAGCTAACTCTTTTCTTTTTACCATTCTAAGCATCCACCGCGCGATAGAAGTTAATTGCCGGGCTTAAAATGTAAAATAACCCACCCTGCGGGATAATCGGTCGAAGAATCTGCGTAAAATAAAAGTGCGGTCGGGTTCGGTATGCGAGGGCCACATACCACGCCTCTTACTAGACCAGCCACGCGGCCGAACATTCCATTGAACCCGTCCCGACTTGTTATGCCAAAAGTAATCCTTCTGTTTGTCTCTTACTCCTCCTT
This sequence comes from Calameuta pygmaea, assembly GCA_031762395.1. Taxonomy (NCBI): domain Eukaryota; kingdom Metazoa; phylum Arthropoda; class Insecta; order Hymenoptera; family Cephidae; genus Calameuta; species Calameuta pygmaea. Next base: position 32,008 of record JASANN010000083.1, on the reverse strand, counting down.
TAGTTTCATTCCATCCTCCAGCCACCCATACTCTACGGTGTCTGCGCTTGTTGCCTACAGCCTAGTCTACAGTAGATATATCTAGATTCTCAGTTGTGAAATAACTCACTGTCCTTTCTTACTTTTTCATATCTCGCGCCAAGAAACTCAGCCGAGTACCAAACCTATACTGCGAGCTCAGTCACTGCGTGAAAAATTATCGAAATCCATAAGCAATAACTTTCGTTCTAATAAGATCCTTCCTGCCATTATTATTATTATTATTATTATTATTTGTAGATCGTTGACGACCAGCGTGTTAAGTTCGCAAGATATAGTAGATATGTTTACTCACGTTCCAATTTCGACCTGAACATTGATAGAAAGTGTGATTCTGCTATTTCAAATACATATGTCGTGTTACTTTGACGCGTGAAACTTATTTAGTTCTTAGCGGTAAGTAAGATGGCTTCGATTTAAAAATGTTAAACATAAAAAGCACGCAGAGAACGACACTGGCTCGGGGGGACAAGGACAATGTTATTTTTACGCAGCTTTACGCTTGGATTTATTTCGATGTCGCTGCCCACTCGGTGCGATGCTCTTTCAATTTATTCACTTATCGTACGCTTCCTATTATTCGACTCGTAGTACCGTGTAGGTTATCGCGTGGCATCGTAAAAAAAAAACCTGATGCAATACACTCCGTCCGCCATTACAATAAAAAACTCCAGACATAACAGACCCAACAGACTTTCTGTTTCGTTCTTTTTTTTTCCTCTTGGTCTATTAATTTAAATCCGGGAGTGACTGTGACATTTTTCAAATCCTCCGATCACCACGCGGTATAACTGGGTCGCTACGCATAAAAATCGTTGCAAACGAAAGTCAAGCCCTCCTGCACCCCGAAGACTTTGCGCAACACTTGATTACCTTAATTGATTATCTTAAGAAGACCGACAGAGACTTTTCTGCGAAAAAAAATATATGCAACGCGCACCTAGCCATTTGTGACCTTTGACAGTGAATCCTAAGGACTTTAGCAACGGAGGTCTTTAAGCTGATCGATCGATGGTCTGTATGTATATACATACGTATATAGTCGTGAGTGGCTACAGTGACGCAATACCCGTAACTATATACATATAGCCAAGTAGGTTAAATGACATGAGATTTTATTTCTTTAACGTACGAGTTTATAATGTTTTTTTTTTCTTTCTGTTTCAGGTGTGGCACGCCTGAGACGTGTCGTTAAGAATGCGCACTCCTGCCGAAACGGAAACGCTCTCGCAGCCTGAGACGTTCAAATTCGAACCTCAGGAGACGGGAACGTCGTCTAGTGTGAGTCAGGCGGTGCTGTCGACTTCCCAACCGGAAGCGCATATTTTCACAAACAGGTAACGACACGCAGGGCCATAGGGGAAGACGCTGGAAACGAAGCCAGTGATAATGTTTCTTATCTATTGACATTAAATATATAACGCACCGCCTTTTAACCTTTGACGCGGAATTCCGCGGAATAAAGATTTTTATAAATGAAACGTAACGACCGTCGGTCCTCTCTTGTCGGAGGATACGCTCGGTTAATAACGATAAACGGAACGTAACGATTGCCAGCATCGACGTCCCGTCTACTCGGCCATTCGAAACTAACGGCAGACCCAGCTTGTCCTTGATCCCTTCTCTCGAAATTCGACGAATGTAAACTCCACTGCGTACACCTGTCTCCCGAGTAGTGTGGACCGTGTTATACCGGGTGACGAGTAAAAAAAAATTGATCAGGTTAAAAAAACCGAGTGCCAATATCCGTTGCTGATCTTCAAATACACAACATTAAATGCACCGAGGCGCATCGATTACTTCTATGTGTTATTTCTTTGTTGCTCATACTATACAATTGTTTATGTTTGCCAATCTTAATTATAACGTGCAAAAATCCACTCTGTTTCCCTTACGGTATCGGTGATCGGGATGTTGTGACAGTGGAGCACGTGCTACTCGGATGTCATGCGATCTACTGTCAGTGTGCATTATCGTAATTTCTATGCGTGGCATCTTCTTGCGATATTTTTTTTTTCCGTGACATAGGCGTAGGAGCAGGATTTTATTTTATTACAGGAGATACTTAGGTACCTCGGGTAAGTCGAGAGATGAACGTTATCCCCTCTCACGCCTTCGCTTCTCCCTCTCTCTCTGTCTCTCTCTCTCTCTCTCTCTCTCTCTCTCTCTCTCTCTCTCTCTCTCTCTCTGTCTGACGCCCAGGAATCCTTACGTCAATTGTAATCTTTCAGATTGAGCAATTTCAAGCTGATCGCTACAAAAATAGACATTATCGCATTCCAGTCGTACTTTGATAAATTTCGCTTTCAGCCAATCGTACAATTCGTATCCCCACGTGCATTCTCGGTTACTTTGATTCCTGCGATCTTGAAGTCAGTGAGAAACGTGTCGCCTCGCAAGGTTAGATAAACCGGAGGTCGGGTCCATTAATGCCAATGCAAATGAATCTGAGTTACTGTCTGCCAATAGCAATTTAATACCCAAATCGATTTTAAGTACCGTCGCTTCAATAAAAACGCGTCCGACTATCGCGAATTCTGCGCGAACTTGATTTCACGCCAGAGGATCACAAGGCGGTAACGTGGCTGCTGAAATGTAAACAGAATATCAGTGCGATGGAAATCCCAAGCAGTGGTTATACCCACAGCGCTTATAAAAGATTTAGAAGAATTTTACCTACGACGTTAACTAAATTGATAGTCACTGTCTCACACAGTTTTATCAGTATCCATGTACTACTATACCCAAAGATTCCTAACTATCGTCCCACCCTATATGTTCCCAAGTCCGATTCCATTTACCATCTCATACTAACCGACACCTCTACCCGGATCCTAAAACAAACTTTCAACACGACAGCCACTTATATACTCTGCACGAACTCTAGTATCGGTATTATACTGGTGCCTGGTGTCATTACGCCAGTAACGGCACAGCTTTGGCCCTGGCAACTCGTTCCCAACGGCTATTAAAATTTTACACTTTTTTTTTCTCACCTAATTCACCATACCGTACCTGCACTTCGATCTAGTAATAAACCGTCGAAAATAACGTCTTTGCAGGAAGTGTAATTGTGAAAAAAAAAATTGTTTTTTTCTTTATGTATATATTTATATTCTTAATTACCGAATACTAATCAGTTGAGATCCACTGGTCGAGGAGACGATTATCAATCGCCCCCGCAAGCAACTCTCGTTTGGCAAAGTCCCCGTAACGTTCGACGGAGTCTCGCAGTGCGACAGCAACACGCCGAGCAACGCCGCGAGTACTGCGGCCGCGTCCCCACGTTACCAGTCCAACCGAGCAACGAGCAACGAGATAGTCGCGCGTCGTATAAAAATTCTTATGACTGTCGCCGTTAAATTATTTTCATTCCTAGGCCCGTCTATAACGGTTTTGTGTTTAGTGCGCAAAGTGTTGAAAAATCATTGACTGTCCATATGTTTCGTACGGGACGATGGTACTCGCACGGTTCTTCGTCAAGAAGTGTCAGGATGACGCTGACGTCGTACCACCAGTCAACGTTACGACGAGGTGAGCACGGCGAAGGTCGCACCGTGGAATGTATTACTGATAACGGTTGGCTTGTTGACGACTAAAAATTCCTCGATCCCTTCGAGTCGCTAGAAACGTCACACGTGTCTACCTACTCTCTACGTGAATGCCGTCTCTATACGATTCAGTCTTTATATACGAGTACCATATGTGTATAGTCGATAATATAGGACTGGTCGATTGTTTGATCAGGCACCGTCTTCTAAGACCCATACAACGGCTGCCTGGCACCAGACAGATAACACGAGTTTCGCTACTTCTTCTCACTTATTGGGGAAGTCAATTTTGTACGACCGCATGAAAAGATGAAATATGGATAGCTGGGTGGTCTGGGTGGATGTTGTGACGTTTTGTGAGGCTGGACTTGCTCCGGTCGGGAAGAGAAATAATAGACGCACGTTCGACTGGCTCTGGGAAACGCTTCGGTACGATAAACAATAGGCCGATAAGAATTCTTGGGAATCCTTTGATAACGTTGAGACGAATCGGCACGCACGTGCATCCCGTGTATATCGCAGCTTCGAGATTGCTTCGATGCTTCCTATTAAGGATCGTCAGGGATGAGTAGAATGGCCGATTCACGTGGGGACAATACTATTGAGGAGTGTTGAACCACCTGAAGGTGGTTTCTATTATAAAAGTCGACTGTAAAGGGACTAACTTCGGTTGGTGCAGTGCGCCGTTTGAATAACACTGTATCATAAGGTGGACTTCAAAGTCACGACGAATGGAATACTTGGTCCGAAACTTCTTTCTAATTGGCAATTATCTCTTTGTGGCTTTGTGCTTTGTGACTCGCGTGTTGATCGAAATGATAAACTGGACTTGATACGTCGACCGTAATAGAATTACTTTTATAAGGTTTTCACTAGTTTTCCTTCCCCAAGGTAAATACCACTCAGACACGAATGTTACTAGGCTCTCTCTCTCTCTCTCTCTCTCTCTCTCTCTCTCTCTCTCTCTCTCTCTCTCTCTCTCTCTCTCTCTCTCTC
>JASANN010000083.1:0-26959 GCA_031762395.1 Calameuta pygmaea | reverse complement strand
CTCTCTCTCTCTCTCTCTCTCTCTCTCTCTCTCTCTCTCTCTCTCTCTCTCTCTCTCTCTCTCTCTCTCTCTCTGGCACACCTCCTCATTTGAGGAGTCAGCCATAAGGAAAGGAAGGAAGGAGGTTATTGTCTCTCTTGTTCTCTCTTCCTTTCATTCCCCGTTTCTCCGTTTGTCCGTATCTCTGAAATGGCTGATATCATAAATGAATTTTAAGATCTCGAACAACACGTGTTGTTGCAAAGTCGCAGCGTCTACTCCTTTGTTGATGTTTTCTAACTTAATAGCTTCTACGCCACTGCACGTGTGCCTATATGTATGCACCGTAATTTATGCATAACTACATTATGACCATTATGACCATTATGAACATTATGAACATTGTGACCGAGGCAGAAGCCCACATGTTTTACGTATTCGAACGCGATCGCGGCATTACTGACGTAATAATAGATTAACTGTCATATATGCGCTTGGATTGTCGTGATGAAACTGTCGGTAATCCTGGACCATAGGAAACTGTAATACCATGCGTAACTGTAATACCCGTCGTTGTCCGTCGTGTCAAGAAATGGACCGTTTATTATGAAAGTGGTGCAAGTCCATTAAAAAAAAAATTAGATATGTCATTTATGCTTAATTTAGTGTAAACTTTTTATTTATAACTATTATTTTATTCGAAGAGAAAATGGGCTTACACCACTTTCAAAATAAACGGTCCAAATAGGAATGAGAAAAATGGAGAAGTTTATGGAAGTACGATAGAAGAAAAAAATGTAGGCGGCAAAGTCGACTTTGTACAGTGAATTTAATAAAGTGCTAATAGATATGTATGTGTTTACTTTTCATTCTTAGCTCTGTCGCCATGCGATTTGTACATTTGAACAAAGATAAACAACTTAATTATTTGTTAAAGATTTACGTCAATGGCCACCAACATGGTTTCCATTTCATCGAATTCTTAGTACTCGATTCGATTAATCGACTTTTCGTGCGATATTTATTTCGAATCTTCTGGCGTTCAGGTGTTCGTTGAGAGCTGATGAATTAATAAAAAAGACATTTCTCCTACTTAGCACGTTCAAAAGTTGACAACCCTGTAACGAGATGCATTCTTCCTCTGCACCTTTAACTTTTTATTCGTCCTCTTTGACAAGCGTCACACGTAATCCTGCGCCGATGGAATACACGATTGGTAGGCTCTTTGGGTAAATTGAATTTTTCGGACATGTCGCAACGTGCTTATTATTATATGTATTTAGTTGCCCGTAGTGAAAAGTGACAGTTAACGTACCTTTATGCGTATAATTGTAGTATGCAGTTTAAAAATCGTATTTATAGGTCATTGTTGGCGAAAGTCATCGTGAGTTATCGCGAATAGACGTTGCCTTTGTTCTTTACGTTAAACGCAGCGCTAGAGGAGGTAGCGCACGTGCGTGATAAAATTCCGAGAATCGAACGTGGAAAACAACTCTGAACGCATCCCGTATAGAATTCTAATTGGATGTCCTAGACGAGGATAAACATAGACGCCAACTTAAGAAATCGAAAAGCGGGAATTATATTGATTTTAAAAAGACACGAAATAAACCGTTGGTTATACGTCCTATGAGATTTGAATATTCTACGATGTTCTTCTTTTATTTAATGGGGGGATTCCTAGAGATAAGAAGAGGATTATAATAAAGATATAGGAAAATAAACGATGCGGAACACTGCTAATGGCGCAAAAGTTTTTACAGTTAGGAAGAATCGTTGGCGGTTAACGTACCAAAACGGCTTGGCGAGCTCCGGTGACCTCCATTTCGCTTTTGCGCATGAGATTTCGATAATTCAGAATGCGCTCCTATTATTTCCCATTCTTTCGCGCTCTTTGTTATTTCGAATTGCGCAAGTGGCATGTGCCGGTTTATGTAAGTCTGCTTTTTTTTTCTCTGCAAAACTCAGAGACTTTACTCGGCCATTGATCGGACTTGTGTTTACGCGCTCAGAATCACTCATTAAGAAGAAAGAGGATGATCGTCGATGACAATGAAAATTTGACTTTGTAAATAGAGAAATCTGAGCAAAAGATGTGTACAGAGAGAAGCGTTTAGGTATTTTGAAAATATTAGATCGAAGGATTGTTTTATCGACTGAGCTATGATAATTGAGGTCATAATCGATTTATCATTTTAGGGGGAATCCCCGACGTCACTCTTATAAAAATACATGGTCGAATATTTGTTTCAGCATGCTGTGTATCCAAGAGGAGTTGGGCCAGCTGAGTGGGATAGCTGGAGGACCAACTATTAGCGGTCCTCCCGATACACCATTGCCTGACGGTAGCCACACGCATTCAGAAAGTAACAGTAATTCCAGTGAAAGCGGTACGAAATGCGCACCAGGTTCAGGTACCTTGGACGCTCAGAGACCCAGCTGGGTGGAAGGGATTTTGGGGTGCATGAGACCCGTATGGACGATGCTGTCGAAAGCTGCTGTCAATGAGAAGATCAAAGGACATCAAAGTTTGTAACCATTTGGTTTAACCTAATTCGGCCTACAATAATATCGTTAGACTCAAATCTTCCATTATCGTATGCAGCCGATGACTGGGAAATTCCATTTGAGTCTATTGGGGAATTACAATGGCTCGGTTCAGGGGCTCAAGGCGCAGTGTTTCGTGGGACGTTGAACAAGGAAGTGGTTGCTGTGAAAAAAGTGCGAGAAGCACGCGAGACTGATATACGTCACCTGAGAAAGCTCAATCACCCAAATATCGTAAAGTTCAAGTAAGTCAAGCTCTCGACGTTGCTTCTTCGTTCAGGAGTTTAAATTCAATGAGAATCTTTCAATATAAAAATTGTATTTATTTTCAGAGGTGTATGTACTCAAGCACCATGCTACTGTATAATAATGGAGTTCTGTCCATTTGGTCCCTTGTACGATCTGCTCAGAGCTGGAGAACCTGTACCGCCTGCGAGACTTGTTTCCTGGTCAAAACAGATAGCAGCAGGAATGACTTATCTCCATGCACACAAAATAATTCACAGAGATCTCAAAAGTCCCAAGTAAGTCCGCATACTGATATTATTTGTAGAATGGTACGTTAAAAGAAAAAAGAAAAAGAAAAAAAAGATTTATATCGAGAACGCTCTTCTTTAATTAAGGAAACTAATAATCGGCCGGCGTGTTACCGTGTCCTGCATGTATTACCAGTTATTATGATTTTAGTGTGCTAATTGGACGGGGAGAAGTCGTGAAGATTAGCGACTTCGGTACGAGCAGAGAGTGGAATGAAATCAGCACCCGCATGAGTTTCGCAGGTACCGTAGCCTGGATGGCTCCCGAAATTATTCGAAATGAACCATGTTCTGAGAAAGTTGATATATGGTTAGTAGAATAATGTAACAGACTGAGAATAAGATTTAAATATTTTGTGTAAGACTGGTAAGCGTTTTTATATAAATTTCCTTACGACCTCTATTAACCTAAGGTCCTACGGAGTTGTACTCTGGGAATTACTCAGTGGCGAAGTACCCTACAAGGACGTGGACGCATCGGCCATTATGTGGGGTGTTGGGAATAATTCTTTGCACTTGCCGATACCAGCCAGTTGCCCAGAAGGATACCGATTGCTCGTGAAGCAATGCTGGGCGGCCAAACCTCGCAATCGGCCGTCCTTCAAACACATTGAAATTCACCTTAACATTGCCGCCGTAGAAGTATTGTCCACCAAACCAGACGAATATTTTAAGACGCAGGTAATGAAGCAGCCTGTACAATTGTTGTTAACTAAGCGAGCAATAAGTTTGATATGAATTATAAAACGTAATTGAGATTTTCGATTTATCATAGCAAACATGGAAGGAGGAGATAAGAGTGCACATGAAGCAAATGCAAACGAATAGTTCCAGCAGTCCGAGATTCGAAGCTGACTTGATTCGACGACGGGAAGACGAGCTGAGGCATGCCCAAGACATTCGAGAACATTACGAACGTAAACTCGAGCGCACTAATAATCTTTATCTTGAACTGAGCGCTGTTCTACTCCAGTTGGAGCAACGGGAACGTGACGTGATAAAGTGAGTTAGCTTCTCGGATATATACGGCATTGTGTGGACATTCATATCGGGCACGTAGTCTTAATGCAAAAGTTAATGTTTCAGGAGAGAGCAACAATCCGGATATAAGCAATCTAAGAAGCGCATAGTGCATCCGCTTTTAAAAGCTCAGGAAAGACTTCATCGCAGGCGAAATCCTACGGTGCAATTGTCGACCTCGTCGACGCCCACGACCCCCACGACGCCCACGACGCCACCCTCGCCCGTCGATTCTCCACAGAATCTCGTGAAGGCAACGTTGTATACGCAGCTCAACGAATCGAATCAACCGGAAACTGTTTTGGCTCCCGGCAATAGTTTTAAACAGCGGAAGTACAGGCATCGCAGAGTTGGTTCCGGCTGTGGTGTCAGTTCGAGTCCAAGATCCAGTCCGCACAGAGAGAGAAAGGTAATTGTCGTCTGGCGTGATGTTGATTAACAGTCAACTTTTAATACAATACTTTTTATAAGAATTACTATACATTTCAATGTTGCAGAGCGCAGACCCATCTGTCAGATATGTTGATAATCAAACGCAAACGGACCTGATGAATATTAGTGAAACTGATCTTAGTCCTGTAGCGCATAAGGAGTCAGGCATATCCGCGAACAAATTTACCCTAGAACCGTCCAGGAAGCATTCCTTCACCAGGACTGCGAACGAATGTCTCAACGGGAATCCCGCAGCATCCGAGACTCATTATAGGATGCAGTCTAGATCTTGCTCCAGTCCTGAGCCCATCTCCAGTGATAATCACTTGAATGGAAACGAGCGTCTCAAGGATTGTAGCGATGACGACCACCTCGAGACACTCGGTCGAAAAGTTAGCGAGATTCTTAATGCCAATCGTGTAATTTCACCCATCGATAACGGGAATTGTGACGATGTCACTATATCTCACAGGTTAATTGGCTTTGTCGATCATTTTAATCTAGGGCCTACATTGGACTTTTCCTAATGCTAATTTAACATTACAGTCGAGGAAAAGAAGACCTGATGAAGTTGTCTGGTCACTGTTGTGGCGTTATTATAACCGGCACCAGCATTGGACAAGACGAGCCTGATATATTGGCAATCAGGGCTTGTCCTGAGACAATAGACACGTTATGTGATCACGAAGACGATGCCTATGAGGAAAGTTGGTCCGACGAGGAGGGAGAAGATCCAAGCTACACTTACAATTATTCTCTCAGACGTAGAAGGTACTGGACGAGTGATTTACATTTAAAGAAGTGTCGATGCATGCACACGATTTACACATTCGTCGGATAACACTTGGTTACCGTCTGCCGAAACCTGCAAGTTCTTTTTTCTTCTAGCATTGCAAGGAGACCGATTGGACCAGGTTGTCGGACGAGACGATTTAAACAGACTTCTGCATCTACAGATGGAGTACTAGCATCCGACGAGGAGAACACTTCCGAGTACTCGCATCCTCCGTCCAGTCAGTCCTCTACTTTAGAAAGCAATCCGGAAGTCCAAAGAGCTCTTCGGAATATCCATCATTCGCATAAGGTGAGTTACTTTTAACGATTTCCAGCATAATGGTCAAAAGTAGTACGGATTAAGTGAACTTTTATTTGTTACAATGACAGCCGTAGTCTAAAGTTAATGAAATATTAGAGTTCTGTTGTGTAATGATCTCGTGTCTAATTAAATTGCATGACGTCTCACAGAGAAAGGGAATGGACGATGCCTCTGATACGTCAAGTCAGTCCGAAACTGACGAAATCAGTGACACCACGATTGCATCTCAGCCAGCGAATGCCACTGTCAAAATCGAAAGCACGGTATAGGCTATGCGGTAGAGTAGTAATCAATGATATTCTCGTTTACGAACAGCGTATATCGTGTGACACTTGACATCATTCACTTTTCATTCTAATTCCGTCTTCTTTAACCTGCGATTTATATAAAACTTTGTAGATACATCGATGATCTCGCGAATAATTGCTCGACGTGTGGTACTCTATTCGTAAACGGGATACATTATGATTTCTTAGTAACCCTTTAGTAATAAAGTTTATGAAAAAATGCGAACAATTCGTAGCCAGAAAAATTGCTAGAGTTAACGCTCATATTTAAAAGAAAAAGAAAAAAAAACAAAACAAATAAATTACAAACCAATTACTCATGTTACGTATTAAATGATTTTCAGTCTTCGTGAGCGTTCAGCCGAACCTACGTTGAACTTTGAAAATTACATTCCAGATATCCTCATTTGTCTGGACTTTAGTTTGATGGATATTCCACGTGTAACGCGTTAGATTGTGATTTAGCGGACCTTAATCATTGTCTTTCATGTAATCATAGAAGACTCGGGATTACAATCTTAAAGATCGTTTGTTCAATTTTGCCGAGCATTTTTTCATACGCCAGCTAAGTTATTGCCAGAATCAGTGATTAATGATTATACACAAATTATTCATACCATGATTAATCTTTATCGATCATATGTCGAATCAGCAGTAATCATTTCGTAGTACGTTATTGTTTGTTTCGTATACTGTCATTAGTATTATTGTGTGTACATATAAGCGTATTTGTATGAACCTTTTTTTAATCAATCTAATACATTCATCCATTGCTTGTAAAAATATTCATTACATTATTACGATTTAGTTCATCTATAGTTCCTTTTAGTAAATACCGTAGTCGGTTATTATTGTCATATTTTTTTTCTTTTTTTTTTTTTTTTCTAGAATAACGTATCCACAATGTGGATGGACCCGTAATAAGGTTAGAATTTTTTCCGAATATATGATCTTACAATTAGTGACACAGTCCATGCAATCGGTGTGTGTGGTGGAGGAACAAGATGTAATTTCAAGAGTAAAAATGAAAAATGAGCTGCCTCGAGATTTAAGGAAAAATTAAATCGAATGGCTGATCGTTCGCAAAACAAAATAAGTAACAGTAAGAATATTCAATTAATACTTAATCGGAAGGATTTAATGATAATAGATTTGGCCAATCCCCATTATAATATAGAGTCATTGAATATTTCTTTGCTGAATGCTGTCTCTTTATTTTTGCATGTTTTTCGTTTTTATGAAAAAATTGCATTCATTCTCCCGTTTTATCGATTTTCAGTCAACTTTCATCGACCTTTGTGTATCTTCATTTTACAGGTTATTTTTGGCATATGATAACCGAACTCTATAAATGTATGGCCAAACGTGTTTACTCGATATTTCATATATTTCCTTCAGCACGCGCATAATAGATTGTGCAATATTTACTCATTCCAATGATAATGTTTATTTATATCGGCGATAAGATCTTTTTCTAGACGATCGTACGAGGCAATTGAAAATAGCTATTAGGTGTGTAATATAATTAGGTATCGAGAATGCGTTGTATTGTATATTCTTTATACAAGGAGAGGATGGGAAGAAACATGAAAGACAAACAAGGAGGCACTAAAGTAATTAATTAAAGTACCTAGATTATAATTATACAATATGGTGACAATTGTTAGGAGAATTTTACAAGATAAGTGCCTAGCGGCAACATGCGGCGGTACAGCAAAAACAAACTGTTTGTTATAGTAATTATATACAAGAAATTTAGATAATTTAACAAAATCGTAATAACGTGCAATGTCAAATTTAACAATATTTTCTGTGCACTAGAGAGCCATTTTCGAAATCAGAATATAAACTGGCAAAATCTTTTTCATATGCTCGTACGTGGCACGTTTAAAAAAATATAATCAAGGAATCACGTGACAGTATCACAGAAAGAATTTCCAATTATTTTAATTATTACATACCGTTTATACAGTAATTGTTCACTGCGTTACATTGGATCTCAATGTATTGACTTTTTCTTTCTTTATTACAAATTTTGAATTCTGACAATAAACACTGATTTTTATATTAGCATAATTTAATTTGACCAATAATTAAATGTTAATCATTAATAAGTAATAGAGAACGCGTTTTAACCGTTTTCGAAGACAATATAACACAAAGAATATGTTAGACAACGAGTATTACTGTCATGCTGATTCTTTGAGATATTAACTAATGGCAGTACAGTAGCGCGAGAAAGGTGAAAGAAAAATGCGCTGATTTAATTAAAGATATTCACTGGGATACCAAAAGTAATGATTCGCATCCATCAATTGTACCTGCTTTGAAACTCAAATTGCCTTAATGACAATTCTTATACATCTGTAAATATACTAGAGACAATACGAGTTGAAAAAGGCGGATGAATTACGAGCTAAGAATAAAAGTGGGTGACACACTGTTGTGCTCAGGCAGAGGGAGTAATTTTTAAGATGTGTAGAAGCGTGTTAACTTTATAATAAATATAATCGTACCGTAATGTATCCACCGTATTTATGCGTAACGTTGCATAAATCCATTTCTTTCGTGCAGTGGCAGCTAAACCGACTGGTTCTGTAGTTGTTTAATCGTAGAAGTAGTACACGAACCTTGTGTTATATATATGTATGTGTATATATATATATATATATATATATATATATATATATATATACACATATACAATAAAATTTCTTTACATAGGCAACACGCGTTCCTTTCTTTAATATAAACATTCACTTTTATCCTTTTAACATGGAAATATAATCCACTGAGATTAAGATTCAAGACAGTAGATCCGTGATACAATGACATGATCTGAATATTTATTTAAAATGCCGCGCAACAATTTTAACAGCTGTACATTTTGCAATTGTTATGCTTTAAAAAATATCAATTCTTATGTAATGAGAATTTCATTTATACTTATAAAATTCTATTATATACTAGGAAAAAGTGATGTCTTGTCCATAGATTGACTTTTGACTAAAACGCAACAGTGAAATTACTGTAAATTTCGTCTATTCTTTTAGATGGTACTTATTATCAGAGCTTTTCTCCAAAATATATATCAGTATGAACTTGAAGCTCTTTCTTTTACAGTTTCTCTTGTTCTGAGGGATTAACTGTCATATTAAACCTTCTTAAATGCGATATAGCTTTCACACTTGATTTGAATAATTTCATTAAAGATTCATAATTTTGTAGATGCTAGACATGGCGTTCGCAGTAAGCGAGGGAGATTAGCATTCTACAGTCCATATACACATTAATATATACAATCCTATTGGTTAATATTATTAGTAAGTTTTATATATTATCGTATCATTAAAAGAGAGTTAAAGATCTTAACGTACACGTCGCTGTACTTATAAATGTTACAAAAGTTTAATCCCATGCTCGTATATAATTTATTTATCAAGGAAACAGAGATAACTGAATGTGATTATCGTTAAATAAAATCGAGACAGGACTGATCATGCTTCACCATGTTGTCAGAATGTCACAAATACTTGCTATTAGATTTAAGATTAGGGATTGACGTTCAGAGATCTTCATCATAGAGAATATTAACTGAATTACAATATCATTTTTCAATTTGATCACAGATATTATGAGTGAAATCTTTTTACCAGGAACAATCAACATTATTTTCAGAATTAAATTCGGCAATTCAAGTGGTCAAACTTACCTTTCAAAGGACAACGAAGTAGCCTTATTGCGAGGTACGTTTTACACTTATATGTCAAATAAATAATATCATATTTAACTATAATAAATCTAAGATGGTATGATGAATTACCAATAAAATGAATTATGGAGAAATTCAGCAGTTGACTTATATAATGTAGATGCACTCTGCCTTAAACCTGTAAATAATGATACAACACCATCCTTCTCATCTTCTTGCTCCTCTTCTTCTGGTAGATATTCAGGCATCTCATCGCAGTCATCGATATCATTGTGTACCTTTAAAGTACAGAATTTTTACAGTATATTCGTGTCACATTACAATACAATTGGTTTAGATAACAAGGTATCATTACCAATTTTACTAAAAATTCCTGATTAAATTTATTTCTTGTAACTAATCTTGCTTCCATGTTTTGCGTATTCTTTTGTATGGCTTCAGCAATTTGTTTAGCAGTAACATTGCTCAAAGTACGCATAGTCACACGTTGATGTTCCACATCAACAACAAGTGAAACCAGTCCTTCAATCCTTATTAACGTTGTTTCCAGCTCTGCTCGAGTTTCCTAATAAATCATTTTTATTGCAAATTCTTTATGCATATATAAAATATATAAAATTATAAGAAAATGTTTTATAGCACTATTGTTAATTTTTGGAGCATTTGCAAATGCACATAAGCATTTACCGGAAGTAGTCCATGAACATGTAGAATAATAACATGTGTCTTAAGTTTCTTAGGCTCGATAACTCTTCTGCAACGACTCCTCAAATTATAAATTGGAGGTTTCATTCGTTCTATGTCATCCTTCATAGATTGAGCATGTTTAGCTAGTTTAGGCTCGTCCAAGGCATATTTGTTGACAACAGAATCTAGAGCCTCTCGTATACCAAAGGTGGAGGTTACGTGTACATAATTTTCAACATTCTTAATAAATATCTCAAGAATATCCAATGCCAAATTTACTACCTCCGTGTCAGGCACTTCCAATACATATGCCAAATACGATAGTACAGTTTTGTCCTGCAATTGGCAGGTGGTATATGAATATTATGATAAAGATTTTTCATATTCTCCAAAAAAAAAAATTAAATAAAACAAAATAAGACGTACCTTCAAAATCGTGTCGTGATTTGCGAAATCATCGGCGAGCTTCTTGTACATCTCTAAAGTAGCCTTTAATTCGCTCGGCTTGAAAGAGTCTTCCATGACTATCGTTCAATAGGAAAATGTTGACATTAACAGGTTTTCGAATTCACGTACAGTGATCAAAAGCTAGCAGACCTCTTTAGGTGAGAAAAATCCTCTTTTCTGATTGGAGAGCTGTTCTTATCCACACAAAATGAGTATCGCTCGTGTTCTATTATAACGATCGTCGCTAGATGGCACCGAGTAAAATTCCTCTTTTGTACTACGGCAGGTCAACATTATGTGGTCGTCCCTCGAAAGCTTTGAATTCGGAGCGCAGTGTAACGTGCGCAGCCAACGAGGAAAGAACTCATGAGAGAAAAATAATTTCTATGGAAAATTGTGTTACTTGTAGGTTCGTTAAGTCAAAAGAAAAATACGAGCGCCTTATTCATTAATCGCGCAGTATGTAGTTGTCCTTTCTACCTATGATACGTGTTACATTGATGATCCGCGTTATGTCTCTTATCGCGTTCAGTATGTTTCTCGATGACGCGCATTCACTAGATAGGAAAACTGGTGTGTATATGACGTACTAAAATTAAGATGGCCGACATTCGTCCTATCAGCTGCCAACAACACAACAACACCCGTATCATTTCTCTTATGAACTTTTCCTGCACTACACGCTACTCCGAGCATTAGCCTTATATCCGTGTGCCATACTAATAAGTACCTCCAAAGATAGATTTATGGAATACGAAGAGTCTGATAGAGTTGTACGAGTTGTAGAGGCTCTTAAATTGGCGAATGGATAGGCGGACGAAAGATTTCTGACATTGGTGTTAAACAATCCGAAAAAAATAATCCGACGCAGTGATCGAGGACAAAGTGTGAGAGACAGTGTGCAGTGGGTTTTGCGCTATAAGACAATGGAATACGTATTGATAAAGGACATACGGCCCGGCCAAAAGAATATCAATGTGGTGTTTATTGTTCTGGAAGTTGGCCATCCTACGTTCACCAAAGAAAACCGCGAAGTACGAACATTCAAAGTGGCCGACAATACCGCCTGTATGAACGTTTCTATTTGGGACGAACCAGGACAGTTGTTGGCACCTGGTGATATTGTTAGACTTACTAAAGGATACGCATCGGTATGGAGACAGTGCCTGACACTCTATTCAGGCAAGAATGGGGATATACAAAAGATTGGTGAATTCTGCATGGTGATCAATGAGCAACTTAACATGAGCGAGCCTAATTCTGCCCTGGTTCAGCAGTTAGTTAATCAGAGCGGATCGGGATCACCTGGGAGCAACGTTAATAACAGCATCACGAATAACGGAAACGCAAATAACGTCAGTGGACCTCCTGGAAGGCAACCACCGGTACGGTCCTTCAAGACGCTAACGCCGCGAGTCACTTGACACTCCCGAGTACCCTTGTCGTATAACAAAAACCAGCGAGGCTTCTTGAGATCAGCATGACCTTGCCCTTGATATTAACTCAGCCAGTTCTTTTCGATCGAGCTCCGATCAATTAAATCACACCTAAAGACCAATGATATTTAGATTACATTTATAGAGTCTGTGTGTCGCGGTCGATGATTCAAGCATCATTACTACTTACCTCGTACAGTCATGCTAAGCAGAGAGTAGGCGAGAGCATACGTAATGAATTTGAACTAATTATTAGAATTAGAAACAAGAGGGCACAGGAAGTGCAGTAAAAACTATCCAGCATGTTGCTGCAATGTGTGTATGCGATTATCATACATTATTTATTTCCCCTCGTAGAGTTGTGCAATATGAAAGTGGAAACAGCAGTTATAATCATAGAATGCTTTATTAATATTATAACTTTAATCAAATCATTTTATAATCAGGCACTCTGTTATTTTGTGAATTATAACCTCAGGTCATCCAGAGCAACGCGACGACACCTACTACTGGAGCGGCCGGCAGTTCCACATCTGCAAAAAGTGGGAATGGCGGTGGTGCATCAGGATTAGCAGGTGGCTCGGCAAGGTTTTCAGGAGAATCCGGCACGAAAGCATCGACCACGGGGAAAGGGGGAACCCGGGGACGTGGTAGCTATAGAAATGGCGGTAGGAATGAACGCAGATAACACACGAACCAACAATAAAATCTTTTGTATAAAGGAAGTTACGTGCTGCGACACGAATGTAATATACATCTTTTTTATAATAATGAATAATTGTAAATGTGTAAGGAATAAGATCTTCGGAATCACGATTATTAATTAATACAACCATTTTTACCTGTCTAAACTGCCGTGGTCTCGCAAATTATTCACCGTCATTCATTTTTTTTGTCAAAGAGCTAATTAGAGCTATATAACTCATTAACTCCATTCCACCGCAGGAGAAACAGTTGCCACTATCAGTTTCAATCAAGCAGTTTGCATTAAGTTTACACCCGGAGTAGGCGATATTATGTACATCACAGTAGCACAATTACCTATTAATGGAGCACAATGTGTAGACGCATACTCCGCATATAGTAAGTAGGTACACGCCGAGGATTATTTAAATATTTAGACAACGTAAAATCTTCAAGAAGCATCCTTGTAGCGGATACAATATTTTCTATGGAAAATTCCAACGAAGCGGTATTTCAGATTATTATGCTCTCCTTTATTTTTATTGGATCTGACTTTAAGTATCATTGACAATTTTTTCTTTTTTTTTTTTTTTCTTAATAAAAAACTATTACTTTTTACACCATACTTTATGTTTGTTTTAATTTCAATCAGCACTATTTCCTCTTTAATGAACTCCATTTAGTCTCTAGTATTTGACTCGGAGACTCTGACATTCATCCCTCCTTCGACATGCCCACAGAGCCGTAAAATCCGTTCGGCTCTATTGACTTTAAAGTTTAAAAAAATTGTTTAACAGCTGATAAATATTGCGATTCTCTACTTAACGCTCATGCGCGCGATGTGCTGATTGCCAAAATGAGGTGTCGATCGATCAATCGTAATGAATGGTAGACAATCAGAGGGTGCTTGTGTTATCGCATTAATGGCGTGGATAACGTGCGATAGCAAAAAAGGTTCACGTGTCAAGTATCACTTGACAGCTGTTGAGGGAGAGTGATTATGTACGGCAAAGTTTTTATGTCATGGTGGATCAATCTTGGTAAACTTTTGTGAAGAGAAACTTACAATTAAGAAGGAGAAGAGGGAAAGAAAGGTCTTCCACCTGCGAAGAAGCGGTGACTTTCCCTGCGTATGCAGGAGGTTATGTTTACACGGATACCGCGGTTTTATGCCGCGTATAATTCTAATTTGAGGTACGTGATTGTTGTTCATTATTATTTCTTATTTTTTATGATTACAACTAATTACTACGTTATTGAATTAGTTTTTATCGTTATTCGTCATTGCAACAATTCTGGGCGTTTATGTATACATAATGATTAGTATTAATTTTATGATTATTTGAGAGGTGATGTAGGAACATATTGAAATAAAGGATATATTAATTTGCAGACTCTTTTATGATAAGAATATGCCAAGGTCAAATATAAAATATGAAATTGCTAATCAAGATGCAGACACCTCAGATTATTTTTTATCACATGTGCAAGAGTTTCAAAATTCGACGAAAATGCAAACGTCATTTTCAAGAAAAATTTTACAAACTATCTCATTGATATCTCTTTACTTCGCATTATCCATAGGACTTACGTTCTACCAAAATTGGGTACTCAAAAGTTATGTGAGTATATTTACTCGTACTTAGAGTATATATTATAATATCACTAATTTTGTGAACTTAATGTTTATTAACAGGGGTTTGATTATCCTCTTGGTGTAGTTGCTTGCCATTTAGTAACAAAATTTTTGTTAGCTACTCTGGTTCGATGTATACGAAAATGTTGTTGTGGAAAACATCCTGTACGATTACCATGGCAGACAATTATCTGGTCACTTGGAGCACCAGGTATAGCCAGTGGTCTTGATATTGGTTTTTCTAACTGGGCAATTTCATTAATCACTGTGTCTTTGTAAGTCTTATTTCAAACATTGTGTTTCTAAAAACATATAACCTTGTAAGCTTATAATAAAACTAGAAAGGAATATTTAACTTTTATTTTTATTTTAGATATACAATGACAAAGTCAACCACAATAATATTCATTCTTGGTTTTGCATTATTATTCAAGCTGGAGAAAAAGGTACTTATACTATGCGAAATAAAGAGAAATGAACTATCTTTATGCCGAGCTCATATTATAATACTTCTATAATTTCTCTTCCAGTCATGCTCATTGTTAGGAATAGTAGTTATGATATCAGGTGGTTTAATGATGTTTACATACAAATCAACACAGTTTGACATACTTGGATTTCTGTTATGTCTTTTTGCCTCATTTTCAAGCGGGTTACGCTGGACAATGGCACAGATTATAATGCAAAGATCGAAGCTTGGTCTTGGAAATCCAGTCGATATGATGTACTACATGCAACCATGGATGTTACTGGCTGTATTACCAAATGCTTTATGGTTCGAGGGTAACTGTTACTCTAAAAATGTTCACTACAGGTGAGTTGGATGGTTAATAAATTATCAAAATTGTTTTATCATTTCTTAGGTAGCAAGATATACACTGGGCTCATGAACACAGATTGGAACAATTCTGAAACTGTGGGACTAACATTTATAATTGTGCTTGGTGGTGCTTCATTGGCGTTCTGTATGGAAGTCGCAGAATTTCTGGTTGTGACACACACGTCTAGTCTTACTCTGTCCGTTTCTGGAATATTTAAGGTATTATCATGTTCAAACAGCGTATGGATGAATGAATTATCAAACTATGGAAACCACACAGAGTAATTTCTTTTACAGGAGATCTGTACATTATTCTTAGCCTATGAGTGGAAGGGAGACCAAATGAGTGGCCTTAATTTCATAGGCTTGTTAATGTGCCTTGGTGGAATTGTGCTCCATGTTATTCAAAAACTATTGATCAGTAAGAAACAGACGATTGATGATCTCGAATTGCAGTCGAATTCAGTAACCAGTAACGGCACGAAATCCGAAGATGGGATGGATATTAATTTTCCATTATTGAATGAAAAATCGACGTCCTTGACGAATCTGCTTAATGCCAATTTTAGTTCTGATGAGGAAGAAGAGGCTAAGCCGGAAGATACTTCCTCGGACGTTCTTCTGAATATTCTTCAGCGCAGAGAACAGTAATTGCATGAAAGAATTACCATTGTACCGCATTATATTTAACTATTAGATATATTTGACAGACTGAGCAAAATGAAGAGTTGTGCAACATTCCTTTTTTGTCTTCTGTTAGACATTGGAATTCATCGTCGAATGATGTTTTGGTGGTTTACAATTACTCATCCTAAGTGCATAATTTATATATTCATACTGATCTTTTATGTGGCGATATACTAATTAATTTTGACTGAGTTCAATTTAGTCTGATCCAATTTATAATTGAACTCTTAAAGATCAACATAAACAAACCGTATTCTGTACTTTATCTGCAAATGTAGGGATACAGAGTGTATACTTTCTCCTATCGTAATTCTCTTTTGTGAAAATTTCAAATTAGTCGTGTCAGTTCCACCAATGCTATGATATTATTTCAATTGATTTCCCCTAAACAATATATTTTTAATATATATATTGGAAATGTTTACAGAGGTATCTGTTTGTAAAAGTTTTTAATACTCCTGCACGAGAACGTAAATCTTTGTTAGTATTCACGATGCTGAGATAGATACTTCAAGTAAGCAGCTTGTCCAAAGACGATTTTTATAAGTCATAGCGATGCTGTTGCTCCATAATTATTATCAAATTTCAATTTTATCTTTTCTTCTACAACAATCACAAGAATGTGGATGATTGCGTTGTCGCATTCAAGATATTTATGGATTTAGGATTTATCTTGTTTGAACTGCTTCAAATTTAGTCATACATAATATTTTAAGTCTTCGCGTAGGGTATACGAGCATTTACATTATGTTCATAGATATATACAAGTATATAAATGTATATTATAATTTGCATTCGGTGGCTGGAAATTTCAAAGGAGTAACACTGGGAGTGAATTATAGAATCGAGCTTTTATATACAATCCAATTTTGAAAGTACGTAAGAAAAATTGATTTACATGGTATTTTTAAGTCTGATACAGGGAAATTGAATTTATAATATTTCTGCCTAAACGACTAGTATTTTTATTCCACATATATGTATGCACGTTACGCGATATTCCGTATGACGTGCGTGAATTTATGTGATTGTTGTTAAAAACTGTGCATCGATGTTCTATTATCATTCCATTGTAATATACGATCTATGCGTAAGCAGCAGCAGGTCTTGCATTACATATATATTTAGTTTTAAGTTATATAAGATCAAACCTTGATCTAGAATTTTTATCTAGTTCATTTTAATTACAAGCATAATATAATGAATTTTTATTTCATCTGTGATTCTTTGCCAAGTTGGGTCGAATGAAATTTCAGAAATGAACCAGAATTAATTCAATGTTTACATTAAGGAAACACCGTTAGGATATTTCAATGACGAAATATTAGGTTGTCCCATAAGTTTCTTTCCTTTTTCCAACATTAAATGAATACAGAATAGAAAGAAACTTATGGGACACCTTAATACATTTTTAAGAGTAGTGATATCCGCCACTGCTTATAACATTATTTAATATTGAGGATATGTGAATTAATTACATTTCGATGGATACACAACGTATAAAAGGCAAAGATTATTATGATATGTTTCAGCAAACACTAAACGCGGAAATATTTTCTATCTAATTTTTCACAACTACGTACTTACCCCATTTTAGGATACGTTTCAAAATTTATTGTCAGTACTGCGCGACCCTCTGTCTTTATTCATCTATATACGTATCTGGAGAGAGATGTAATTACCTCAAGCAGGACTGCCACTGAATTTCGAAAGACACCTTTGGTAATAGCCAGCAGTTCTAAGTCTGATTTTTAATGCTTTACCATGCATCCTGATCTATTATTAATTTTTAATGTTACACTTAGTTTATTAGTAACTCGTATAAAATTGTATTACTGGGGTTCCTTGCATTTTTTTTTTTCATTGTTGAAAAATTATACCCTAATAGGGTAAAATGCCATATTACCATGTAATGTGGAGGACCTCGTGATTGTATGAAACTTTTATCAAATTACGCAACGCAGTATGGTAACGACAATTGAACATCATGTCCAGGAACACGGCTTGAATATCACCTAATTATTACGCCCTCATATTGAGGCCATTGTCGTGTTTTATTCAATGATTTTAATGTAACGCTAATAAATATTTCCTCCCATCCCAAATTGTAACCGTTGCCTTCAGTTTCTTCGCTTAAACTTGCTCGGCTCATGCTAATGCATTAATGCTAATTCATCTGCTCACTCTCATTTATTTTTAAGAAAATCTTTTGTACTTGTCTTACGTTACATCATATCCAGAGTCGCGCGAACTGCAGTATCTACCAGCGCGAGGTTCATCAAATAATCGTTTAGTATTATTCACCATTTCATTTTGTACAGGTAAAATAAGTAGGACTTGATAATAGGTGTAATCAAGAACACAGAGCATAATGAGAGGATTATTTTTATTCCAAGCAGTTATGAAGATATATTTCCTATAACGTGATGGTATTTAAAACGGAACGTTCGTACAGAGAGTTGTTTTTGAAGATTACAATTAAAACTGTAGCAGGTGTTAAAAATATGCATACTTTTGTTTTGCTTTTATAAAGACGTATTGTCGAACGAATTACATTATACTGAAGCCAACTGCGGAACACGTTATGATTGTGATAATTGTTAAAAATATCATCGACGTCTCTAGGACTTGTACATTTCCAATTGTAAAAGAAACGTAGAATACAGTACAATTTGGCACTTGTAACTAGATAGCGAAAGCCACGTTTTTTTTTATCTCTATAAAAGTAGCGTCGGATAATGAAATACTCTAATTTATGCAAATAATATACATTTACTATATTCTATATTGCCTTCACATCATTTTCATTTTGTGATAATAGTATACTAAAATCTGGTTAGAAATCAGAGATTTTAACAGTGGTATACAATATTAAATAAGTTGTAATATCAACTAGGTCTGAGAAGGGACTTATAAAAAAGTGATGATGTTTAACATGATAACATGAAACATAATGGAATGATTCATATTATTATTGCAGTATGAAAATTTTATTTATTACGGTGCACTCTCCGTAGTTCTTGTCGTGTGTTTTCAAGGAATTTCTTAACTACTCGATCGTCTCCTCGACTACAGGTTAAGATAAAAGAGATTATAAAGCGTAATGCGTTCGCCCGTTCAAAGGAGTTTCGTATCTTCGGTACGCGCATCGTTATCTATAAGTAAAGGGTGCACTCTCTCCTTGGGCGCCTCGCAATCTTTGCCGAGAGACAGAGAACTTGATAATCTGCTAATTTCCTAATTACGGAGACTGCACTGTATAAATATAAATACGAAATCAATGACTTCTTTAATGATTCCTTCAAGAATCTATACTTTCTTTCTCTTTACCAAAGCACAGCTGATAGCCTTGCTGAAATTTAACTATTCTCTCTAATAGAGAGAAACAGGCAAGACTCCACTTTATAAATAATTAAACTAATCAAATTCTATCTCTGGTACGTGATGCTTGAAATATTCGGTGATTACGATAAATGTTAATAAATAATATGATTGTATATGTTCTGCAGCTATAGCGCTGTACTCGACGCTATACGATTCAAATTAATAAATAATTATAATCTAAATATATTCAATAAATAATGTATTTTTGTTTTTATTTAGCTTGTCTGATTTGATTAGTCTTCTTAGATTTGGCTTCGATCCTGTCTTCAAGTTTGTGAATCAGGTCGTCCAGTTCGTCCTGTTTAAAAGGAGAAATCATTTAGTAACAACCTATTTCAATAAAAATTTTGTACGTAATTTGAAATACACAGAACCGATATACTAACCTCACTGTAGGTGTACATAAGTGTGCAATGCCTGAGAACTTGTTTCTTTCTGACAAGCAAGTGAAGTGCATGCGGAAGACAGTATACACTGTCATCCTGCGAATTGTTCACCAAAGAAACAAACAAGTTGGTTCGACAAGTTTCACATTCAAAATCACCATCGTCGTCATTCACCTTTTTCCCCTTTTTTCGTTTTCCACTATCAGGCAGTGGTAGCTTCTCAGTATTGGTCAGACCCAAGTACTCTAATTGCTTACGATAGTCTATTTCTCGATCACGAATCTTGATGACGCTTGGTAAAATCTATAAATAATTTCCATACGGATGATACACTCGTTGATAATACAATTTTGTATCACTACATATGATTGCTTAAGATTTTACCTGTTTAAGTACATCGATATGAGATCTAGAATCATTGATAATACTGAACAATAATCTTTCGAAGGAGAATATTGTTGGTTCACAACTGTCTTGTATGTCCTAAAAAATAAAAATAATTTATAGAATAGTAGAAGCTGGCACAAAAGAATATACGTTACGGAATGCGTTACCTTGAACACTTGTTCAGCAGTTTCCAGCCAGGAAGACTGTGCAAAGTACACACTCTCTGAGACCACATAACCAGTGCAAATGCTCGAAGTAAATGCTTTAGGAAACACAATTATAAATTGGCCAGGTTCCTGTACCGTCTGACACAGAGGTACGCCATTCTTGACTAACATTTCTGGTGGTACCATGGCAGTATCAGATGGCAACCAAATAGTTTTATTCTTGCAGTACCTAGGTACCATCTTCGAGAGTGCTTCCCTAAAGTTATTATTGTGCTCGTCAGGAATCCCATACCAAATTTTCTTAGCACCTGTATGCAGATATTCTATCCAAGGTAAGCCATGCGGATCCCGATACCAACAGCAGGCACTGAACAGCATCCCAACGTGGAGCGTCGGTACAGTTACACCTGAAAGTAAATGATTTTGCAGAAGAACATTATTAGCAACGAATCTTTGTTCTACGTCATCGTGCATTTCCAAAAATTTGGAAAACGATCGCGTACCCATTAGTGGTCCCAAAGCTCTGAGCACCGAGCCAGCATTGTTAGTAAGCACTTTAAGATTCCAAGGGTGCCGAGCAAAGGGGCTGTTCTTAGCGACAGAGAATCCAAAGCCACGACCGCTGGAGTCTATGCTGGCCGCGTGGACGCAGACGTGACGCTTCCTTTCGGCAACGTGTTTCCAAAATGCGTTCTCCACTTCATCTGCCGAAGCACCCTCTGCTTCGCTTCCGGAGCGCTGATTCTCACCGAACCACATACGTTGCGTGTTGCGTGCAATTCGGTAAAAAGCGTTGAGCGGCATGTTTCTACCCTTGTTAATTATACAAATGAGAGTTACTTTTTTCTCGACAAAATATAAAAGCATTGCTGTTTTTCTTATCGGTGAAGCGACATTGCTAAGCCAGATTTTATACAATTTTTTTCTTAATTTCAAAAGTGCACAACGTGAGATATTTACCGTGTTTGTATTTTTGTGATGTTCTAAAATTAATCTATGGACAGTAAACTTACTTTCACGATGCATTCTTCGATTTCGTCAGAGCTGTCCTCCTCTTCCTCCTCATCGTTATCATTCGACTGAGCATCTTGTCTCATTAATGCTTTGCTCTCGTGTTTCGTCCATTCTGTTTCCACTTGATCAAATAATTTTTCTCTTTCCTCTGAAAGTCGTTAATAAAGAAATATTCATCTTGATTTTTTTCAGCTTGTACGTCCAAAGAATCTAAACTTTTTTTTTTGTAACATACCCGGTGATAATGTGTCATAGGGCAATAAGTATTTACAGTAGATATCGTCCAATTTAGTTACGCGATCTTGTGCAGATTTTGGTATTTTCATACCGTCAGCCACTTTCTGCCATTTTTTCTTCTCAATAACTTCCTTCAGTCCACCTAAACTTTGTACTGTCTGATATAAATGTGGTAGATCTACTTCCATGCCGCCGATCTAAAAATGAAATGAAAAGGGTAAGAGAGGATTGAAGTTCTATATGTTTCGAGAGAGAGAGAGAGAGAGAGAGAGAGAGAGAGAGAGAGAGATAAGACCTACCCATGGTGGATGAGTTAAAGTTATACTTTGTGTAGCCAGATATTTCTTTATAGCCATCATTTCTTTTACATTAGGTCCCCATCTATGGAGCATACGATGCACGTATTGATTGTACGCTGTAAACCGCATGTCATCGGATACCTTGCATTCCGGCTGCAACATAAAATAGTTATTATAATGTTGATCGATATTTACTGATATATAATTATAGTGAAGCAATTAAAGTACACACTTTGAAATTAGGCGGTGGTACCACGCGGCAAATACCGAATTTTTCAGCGATCGGTCTTATCTTATCAATGTATTCCAGGGGGTCTTGAAAATCTTTTTCAGTTGGATGAAAAGTTGGAGCTTCCACAAGTCGAGCTTCTTTACTTGACTCTAACGCAATTGGAAATGTAGTGTCGTTAGTGGGTGAGCAGAATTCTGAGATTTTATGCTTGGTTTTCGACTGTGACCTATGCAGAGTTAAAAAAATAATTATTAACAAGATCATCGATTCAAAGTTAATTAAAATATATCGTTACCTTTTGCCATTTTTCACTGAATCAACAGAAGCTTTTCTTTCTCTGGTCATTTTTGGAGATTTCGTAACTTTCGACTCAAAAGCTGTTACTGTAGTTGTCGTAGTTGTTGTTGCCGTTGCTGTTGCAGTAGTTGCCTGTCTACTAGAACTCTGTAGATTAGAAGTAGTCTGTCTAGTTGAAATTTGCACTATAGACGGAGGTTGTTGAAAAGCCGAAGTTGACGGTATGGATATAACAGACGTTGAAGCAATCGGCTGTTCCACAGTTGTCTGTGCTAAAGAAGTTGGTGGTGCACGAGTTGTAGGTTGTACCGTACCAACTGGAGGACATCGTACAACAGATACAGGTGGTTTGGTAACCAATTTGGCACGTAATAGTACTCTTTGATTGGGCCCAGTTGGGCCTTCAGTTCCCAATTTAACAGCAACTCCTTGTATCAATTGTTGACCTTGGACTAAATTTGGTCCGTTCCTTGTTACTGCTTGCAATGGAATGTAGAATAATTGTCCATCATTGTCATCATCATTGTCATTATTACATTCTGTCTGAGTGGATATCTCAGTACTCTTTTGTTGGCCATTCTCCTCACTCACTACCAGTTGTGGATCCTGGGACTGTTCATCAAGGTTAACCTGGACTGCTATAGAAGCGCTACAGTTAACATTGCTCCAACTTGTCGTAAGTTTATCTAATGGCAAAACTTGAACATTAGCTAAGCTAGCAAAGTTCTTTGGCAGTTGAAACTTATTAACACTTATCGTAGTTGAAGCAACAGGATTTTTAATAACTGGTGACTCCTTCTCAGTTTTAACTATAATATCATTAGCTCTTGATGCTTCTTCCTCATTTTTTAATGATTCCTCGTTAGGTTTCACTACTTCCTCGACAGACTTCATCAACTCATCCTCCGTAGTTGAGCAAACAGAGTTTGCCTTATTACCTTCCTTAAGTTTTCGCCGGAATGGCGTACTTATGGGAGTTTCTGTATCACTCTCAAAAGCATAAACGCTACTTTCGTTCTCTGGGGAAAATGCATTAGCATTTGGGGTTATACCCTTGCGCTCCTTGACCTTCGGTAGAAAGGGTTTGCGTAGTTGAAAAATTGATTTCTTCTCTGGAGATGATTTTTTCTCCGGTGAACCGTCCACTGAATTCTGATCAGACTTTGACACAGCGTCACTGTCATCTCCTAGAGAAGAATCTTTACTAGTTTTCATATTACGTCCTTTAATAATCTCCTTAATGTCAGCATTAATTTTATTCCTGTTAGTTGGTATGTTTTGTAGTTTGAATGGAATAGATTGAGTAGCTGTTATAAGCGTTGGTATAATTCTACTTTGTAATGCTATACGATCCTTTGAGTTTGCTTTCTCAGCTAACTTTGAAAGTGTCACATTAACAGGACGTACTAAATGCTGAATTCTCGTGGGAATTGATAAATGCGTAATGTCTGCCTTGACTTTTTCACCAATGTCATATTTAAAGTTGGACACCGTTTCCATTTCGACTTTACTTTCTTCTTTAGCCATTGAACTTTCATTGAGCCATTTTTCAATTTGTTCTGTTGACATGTTAACACGTTCTTTACGTGCCAAAGATGTTGGCAATGGCATATCAATGATGTTAATCGTAGTATCATTTGAATCATGATTACACTTTCTATCTAACTTTGTCACAATTGGTATTTGCAAATTGGTCACTGTTTTGTGATCCAAATTAATAGTTAGTTCTTGCACAGGTTTAACGAAGGGATAACTTGGTATTGTTATTACAGGTGTTAAACTATCATTTTCTATAATCGTATATTTCTTTTCCTTCGAATCCGAATTGCTGGTTTGGGGCGTGTCTTGTGTTTTAAGCACATCCATTTTCCCATCAGCCTCTTCAGATGCAAGGAGGTTGGCACTGACGTGAGTATGGCAGGAATTAAGAACCTTTGAAATTGCCTTTTTCGAAAATCCTCTGAAAGACTCCTCATCGTCCGATATCTTAGAAGAGTCAAGCTTGTTGTTCACGACTTCCGGTGGAGGTAAATTTTCATTTTTCTCTTCTGTCTTCTTCCGGTCTGTACGAGGAGTTTGTGTATCCATTTCCTTGGATTCTTTTTTTCTTTTCAGTTTATCTAATAGCATTCCTAATGTTTCTTCGTCTGATTCTATACTATCAGCTTTATTCTTTTGCACCTTTTGCTTCGTTGAATTATTTTTTGGAGCTGGCACTTTGCCAGTATTTTGTTCTCTTTTACGTTTTACCATGGCTTTGTCTTTGCTTATATTGCTCTTTGTATTATTCTGAGGCTCAGGTTTCGACGTAGCATTCCGTGAGGAGGACCTTAGGCTCCTGGAAATTGGTTTTTTTAATTTGCTAACACTTCGTCTGGTGATAGGTCGCGTTTGATTAGATTCAGCGGAACTTTCTGATTCTTCCTCGCTATCTAACTCGCAATACTTTTGTACTCTCATCAGCCTTTTGCTCTTCGTTACAACTTTTTCTGGTTTACTTTTATCAGCACGTTTGACATTGTTAGTAGAAGCTTCGTTTTTGCTTTCTTTATTGGTGCTCAGTTTTGTCGTTTGTTTTACTTTCGCTCTGATCTCGTTCTCCGTTTGGGCGATTCTACGAGCGTTTGGTAATTCGGGAAAACTGTCCACTGATAGATTATCATCATTCTCTAAGTCAGGACTAATTAACTTTCTTCCAAGGATCTCCATATAAACGGCAGCAGCTTCTTTTGTTTTTCTAGATGGTCGCCTGGATAGAGTTTGTGCAGAAATAGTTTCACTGTGCGATCTCGTTATTCTTCGCATTTCCGATTTGCTTCTGGTGCAGATCTTTTTGGGAACTGTGGATTTTAATGAGCGCTTTACTTGCGGCGTTGGTTTTACGAGAGGCACATCGTCTTCTGACGACGATTCGGTATCTGAAGAACCACTACTCTTATCCTTTGTAATATTCCTCTTTTTTGGTTTCGACGCTACTGGCTTAACTTTTGTTAGATTTGCGCGTCTTGTTTTATCTGCAAGTGCGCTGCTTCGTAAACCGTGTCTTTTTGTCTCAACCTTGGGAAGGAATTTACTTGGTGCCAGTTTGCTGGTAGATTTTAAAATTGCCTGCTCGGTCGCCGAGCGCGTTCTCATGACGCACGAGGCTTTGAATTTATTCTTAATCCTTTGTTTCGCAAGACGCTGTTCTTGATACTTTTTCTTCAATGCTTGAACTGTGGATGACGTTGTCTTGTATTTGTTAATATTTTTTTGTATTCTGTTAGGTACTTTTTTCTTTTCAGTTATGCTGCTCTTTATTTTACCTGGAGATTTCTGACACGTTGTCACCTTTGGTACTTCTATTGATGGTGTTGACATTGTTGACGATGATGGACTATTATCTGTTGATGCCTGTTCTGGGTCTGGATCTGAAGAACCTTTCTTAGGTCCAACGTTGAAGAAATTGAGACTTGGCGGTAATATTCGTGTGCCTGAATAAAATACAAGAAATTATGTAAATCAATAAAACATTCAAATCAGTGTACGTGTAATGATGAGCATACAGGTTTATGTACCTCGAAAGCAAAGAAATGTAAGGAAGTCTTCAGTGTTTGGGCGTTTATGTGTGATCAATTCTGTAATCATAGCAGGCTTCACCTTCTCTTTTTCTTTGATAGGAGTATGTGCCGGATTAAAGACTGTTGCTGCTCCTTGTGCAAATTTTCTTTGCGCATGAACCTTTGTTCTAAAATCAAAAGGAAAGCAGCTTGAAAAGTTAACATCTTGAATCAAATCAGTTATACAATATTACATTATTCTCAAATACTCTAATTGTACAATTTTCATATCATATTTAATCTTTACATTAATCACATTATTAATAAAGAATTTATTATCCAGCAGTGTATTTACCTATTGGGTGATTCTGATAGTGGATCCATGAGATCCACAAGGTCTCCTTCTTTCCTTTTTCTCTTGTCATTTCTACTTAAGACCATTTTGAAGTTTTTCTAAACAAATAACCGATGGTTTCTCATAAATATTTTGAATGGGCTTCAAAATACCTCTCCTATTTGCGTTATCAATTCCTATCGTATCCCCGCTTGCATTATTATTACGAAAAATCTAATTCTTTTAATTGTCGAGAGTGTATGTCCAGGAGCAAGTGTATGTGCAATATCGAGGTACGACAATGGCTTACATAGTCTGCAAAAAAAACAATAGGGCATACCTCTTGAATACGATGTTTTTTGCCTCTTAAGGAGCGTTCAATACTTTTTATCGATTAAATTTTTACTTACGTACTAAGCGATATACATATTACTGCCGCAAGCACCGTTACACTGAATCCGCTTAAACTTCATATCCACTTGTGCTATGATTGTTTATTGTTGTATCGTCAAATTAAATACCACTCCGTTTCTCTGTAAAACCCTATGACTTCAAGTATATAGATATGCAACGTGAAAATATTCTCCAGAGATGAGCAGGGAGATGCACAACGCTACGACTTGAGGCGATACCAAAATAATGGCGCTAAATCGTAGCGGCGAGTCTGGAAGTAGGAT
>JASANN010000081.1:288179-309115 GCA_031762395.1 Calameuta pygmaea | reverse complement strand
TTATATGACTACTCGAATGAATATGCTCGACCCGACCAAAGGAATAGGACAAGTAAGACAAGCACAATGTAAAGAGGAAGAGAACATAGTGAGATGAGAAGATATAAAGTAAAATAGAATTTAAGAAGTCAAGAAATAGAAATGTAAGGAATAATTGTCTAGAAGTGGAGAAGAAATAAGGAAAGAGATTAATAAGAAAGTAAAGAATGACAGATAAAGAAAGAAGGAGGTAAATAAGAAATAAATATAGAAATAGAAGAAGGTTGGAAATAGATATGAGGGGTGTTTCCAAGAGATCAGTATAGGAGACCGGCTCGTGGAAGAATGAGCGCTCGGAGTCTCCGGGCACTGCCTCAAGCGCTCCCCCCACTCTCCGCCTACTCCCACTCGCCGAGCCCTGCGTCACGAATTTGCGCGCACGCAATTTTAGGAAACTTCCAGTACTTCGGAATATGCTTGTCCAGAATTTCCGATTTCTATCTTTCATCGTTGAACGCACCTGTCACAGCTGTGTTCGAAAATGAACCATATTGCAAAAGTTTACAATCCAGCCATGAGAAGATCAAATTTTACTTGTTATTAGAAGATGCTTCAGAATGTAAAGTTAGGTGGTGCCAGTCGAAAGCTCCCTACTCATCTCTGGCTCACCGCTACCGTTTTAGGGTGTGTTTCACAACTTTCTTCAAGTCCTGCTAACAATCGTCGTATCTCTTTTTTCCGTAATGCATCCGAGAAGGATCTTCCGTTCTATTATCTACCGGAAAACTAACCACAATGTGTGATTAGCTGGTGTAACTTACGGAGTTGAGTACGGAGTTGCGCAGCGCTACGGTTTTAGTCGATACCAAAATCATGGCGCTGAATCGTAGCGGCGAATCCGTGAGTAGGATTTTGTGATCATCGCCTCTGTCGATATTACAGATTCCACTGTAGCCGCGCGGGTCATAATCATCGTTGCAGTCGATACTGCAGTCAACCTGAGCATGAATGGATTCCTCGGTGGTGGGGAAAAAATGGCCGCCCCTTGTAAATCGTTCTCGACAAGCAGACGCCGTAAGAAACATTTGAGTATGTGACTTTTGGAAAAATTTATGTGTATCTGGCTTTTGGATTGGACATTAACAATACAGGTAGTTAATCTTACTGTATTAGGTGAAAGGAAATAGTAGAAGTAGGAAACGAGAACACTGGGAAAAGTAGGAATGATAAGGGAGCGAAATGGGCCCCACCCCGCCCATTCCCGTGAGGTCCTACCTCGCCACAAGGGCGTTACGACCCCTCCGAGGTCCAAAAAGGGGCCGTGTATTTTTTTAGATAGAGGAAATGTTTATTACTAAGTATGCACGTGCATCGCTTCGCACTAAATATATTTTATTATTGAAATGACCGGTGTCAAAAAAAAAGACGTTAAATTCATGAACCGACTATATGTCACATATCATTAAATTGTAATTTCGGAGAGATTTTTTGAAAAAATTAGTTTCAAGTGGAATGTTTAGCAAATTTATTTTGTAGCACGTGTGAATAAATTATCATGCGATCTCAAATAAGTACCAATAAATACATTAACCATATATATAAAATGGACCATATAATCAGCCCTCTGGTTTTCATGAGCGTTGCGTATTGTTTTTATATTTCAACTACGATACGAATTCTGCTACACACTTTCGAATACTAGGCCAAATCTCGTCGGTGGTATTTCCATGAAAGTCTCTGAGTATGTGCTGCTGCCTGTAGTAGCTGATGACAGGCTCTGTATTTTTGGCATAATCATCTAACCTCTTTTGTACTATTTCCGGTTTGTCGTCTTCCCTCTGGCACAAATCCTCCCCAGTGACATCGTCCTTTCCCTGAATACACAAAAAAAATGTATCACGTACATTATTTAAGAAAACAATAAAATTCTACCTAAAAATAATTTCAATTTAACTCACCGGCACTTTTGGGTCGTTAAAACCGATATTGTATACTCTTCCACTTGGCAAGTGAACCCATCGATTTTTCACTCTCTCCAGTATCCGAGAGTAGGGTACCACCAAGTTCAAGACCACGTTGATAGGGTAGAGAGTTTGGAGCTTCTGAGCCTGCGTTACCGTTCGGGGAAATCCTGCACCAGTGCCATACGACATTTCGGAATTAGAAGCCATAAAAAAAGGTTAAGTTCAAGTTGGTATCGTTATTCTTATCGCAGACTCACCGTCGAGCAGCCAGTTCGCGTCGCCGAGATTTTCAATTTCTTTACCGACCAATGATATCATAGTTTCGTCTGGTACCAGGCTTCCCCGCTCCAAATAGCTCTTCACTCTTTTTCCCAATTCTGAAATTATTAATACCACATATCCATTGTTACTCGATTTTACAAAATTTATCTGACCATTTTACATAATCTCAAAAGACTCAAAGCAGTCGCCTTGACGTTATATATATAATTCACATCGAAGCGACTGTCGCCAGCAACAACACATAAATAGACCCGATATGAAACTCACGATCTCGCTAAGTTACCCACGTGTCTCTAGTTAGCTCATATTATTCACTGATAAGTGTCGATCAGTAACTGGCATGAGGACGATGAGCCAGAGACCAAGGATCGTTCGACAAGTAGTCAACGATTTCCAAAAATCGTTGAAGCACCGACAATGAATAAAAAAAAAGCCAAACAAAAGTCAGTTCAACATAGAAACAATGTATACCTGTATTATTGGCGACATGAAAACGTAGCTTGTCGCCACTAGATAGATGAGTGATTCCAAAAGTCTTGACAATCCGTTCGGAAACGGTTCCTTTACCAGAAGCGGGGGCGCCGAGGATGACAGCCCTGAAGGCAGCGGCCACGGCCTTTTGCCGACACGTGGTTATCGCTACCATCAGTTAGCAGTCGGGATACCAATTAAACGTTCTCCTCCGTGAGTACAGTGTTCCGGAGAGAGCGACGTTAACGCTCCAAGAAGACCGTGCAGAGCGACACCAGTTAAACTACTACCTGTACGACTGGCCTTGCAACTGACGAACGTCTTATCACACAGCCAGCTGATCTTTGACCCGTGATAATAGTAACCTCGATCGAATCGGCAACACGGCTCCGTGCTACTGAGCATAGCGCACACATGAATGTAATGTCTAAGCACGAGCTACCAGCGACGAACCTACCGCACGCACGTGTGACGCAAGCACACTACGCTCTTTCGCAACACGGAGGGTTCACGCCAGCCAAACGTTGCGCATCCCGACGAGTTGCTGGCGGACTTCCGCGGAGGATGTCTCACTCTCGAGTTATTGGGTAACTGGTACATGACGTAGATAAATGGACAGATTGACAAATGGATTAAAAACACCACGTGGATGGATCAATTGGAGAACGGTAGATCGTTGATGGATTTATTGACAAAGTAGCACTTTTATTTATATGAAAAAGTAAGTATTACAAGGGGGGTCCTGGGCCTCGCCTTTTTTTTTCTTTTCAAAATTCCCCTAAAACGTGTAACGAGATAAATAACGGCTCGCATTTATATTCTTCGTTTAACTCACGTTAGCGCCGGAACGTTTTGCGTTCGCTAAGTGCTTGGCAAATAACCTAGATATACGGGTACGTGGGCTGTGCTCGAGGTTTGGGAGCGTGCGTGGATGTGGGCTAACGGAAAAATATAAATGGACCAATGAGAAGGCCTCCGAGTTTGGACAAAGCGCGCTTTTCACTTGGACGAACTTCGTCGTCGTTTGGCGAAAGAGCGCGATGTCGACTTTTCACTTTTTCTTTTTAATTTCTCTCCTTTGTCCCCACACTGTGCGCAGAGCACAGTTTTTTTTTCTTTCTTAAATGTATCTGCATCGCGCGCGCGATGACCGTTAGTTTTTGACGTTTTATTTGAGAAAGAAGGTACCGACAAACTTTATTATCTTTCTCTTATTTATTCATCTTCAACAGCCTTAGCTCGATTTGTTTTACGGTCCTTCTTTCCGTTATTGGCTTCATCTTATATTGTTTTTCCCTACTACCCATATTGCGAATTTGACAAAATGCAGCTCAAGCCTACCCTGTGCTTAGTGCTACCTTAGTCTATACTTAGTATGTATACTTAAGCTTATTAGGTCTATGCTAAAACATTTCTTTTGCATATCTTCTTCCCTTATGATTTTTTTTCATTCTTTTCTTTTATCTACTACAGACACTCTCTCTCTCTCTCGTTTTCTTCCTCTTTCTCTCTGCACTGGTGAACGTTCGGAGCCGATAGGAAGACAGCCAGAAAACAAGAAAGCAAATAGAATCACCACTATCGTTCGGGGTAATTTTCCTTTTCAACGACACTTAGTGAACTTCCCGGCGGCTTCGAACGACGAGTACTTCGATTAGACAAACCCTCGTGCTCCTGCTGATTACGGACGACAGATAAGAGATACCAAAACGTACCCTAATGATCGCAATTTATAAGACTTCAGTTGCTTGATTGTTTACCAAGGTGTTTGTGTCTCGCTCGACGACAACCTCGCAGTAGACAGTGTAGTTACTAACGTGTGTGTTTATTTGTCGGGCTGTGTTCGCGTGTGTTAATATGCCACTGTCGTATGGGACAGCGTCTATTTCTATTGAGTGACTGTGTGTGCACAAGAGCGATGAAAATATTTGGATACATGTATCCTTTACCAAAGCTCCCCATCTTTCTCCTTGGCAGGAACCTCAATCACTCGAGGCTTGTCAATTATTCTCGCCGTACGATTGCCCTTCTCCACGATGCCAATGATCCATGCTTGATAACCCTCCTGTTTCTCGATATCTTTGCAGTACGCTGCCGCCTGTACAGGAAAAGAAATTTCATGAATTTTCTTCGTCAGGCATCCTATTAAGAACTTACGCAGGGCCCAAACGTGCAAAATAAAATGAGAGCCACGAATAGCTGAATTTCTAGAAGATACGATTCACGGTTAAGGTACAGGAGCAAGAAAAAAATGTCAGGCAGTTTAATGCACCGAATAGCCAACTAACAGCTATTCAGCATGGGATGAACTATCCTGTGATTTTTATTCTACCTGTATTTTCTTTAGCACACTTCAATAACATTAAAAGTGCACTACTGTATTACAGGATCCAGTTTTCTATGAAAAGAATTTTTACTTTGAATTTTTTTTTTCAGGCGGATACCGGGATTCGAACCCTAACCTTCTGCGTGTGAAACCAGTAACTTATTCGTTCGACCAATCATTTGCTATACGAATGAAAGAAGTAAACGTCCTTTTATATAACAACTATGGATATACCTGTTCGCGTGGTAAACATATGAGAAGACCACCGCTAGTTTCTGCCGAATGTCCTTGCAGCAACTGAAACATATTGCCGCAAGCTTTCGCAACGGCAGCCATCTTCGCGATAACTGGTAGATTGTGGATAACGAAGGACACTTCGTTCTTCTGATGTTTAGCTAAATTTTGTGCATGACCAAGCAAACCAAACCCTGTGACATCAGTAGCACCGTGCGCGTTGTACTTGTGCATGAGACGCGCAGCTGTAGAATAATTATTTATAAAATCAAACAACAAACTTAAATACAATCTAAATGCAAATGAGTATTATCTTGTGAATGATTACCTATTCTGTTAAGCCTAGCCATGCTGTCCATCGCGCGTTGATAAGCTTTTCGCACGTCATCCTCACTGACAACAAGTTTGATCCTGTTCCAACGATCAGGTTGATCCAGCCATTGGTGTGCATTTACAGCAACTTGCGTACCCAAAGGTTTCGTTAGCACCAGGACGTCTCCGACGACGGCATTGTCTGGGCTACAATTAATGTTAAGAGATATTATTTAATATCATGGTTGAATTTTTCTTTAAAAACGATCTTTACTTACACGATATATTCGTTTGGTTGACAGACAGTAGAAGCTACACCCCCAATGGTGCACCATGGATTTACTACAGTCTGACCACCAGTAACTGTCGTACCGGCTTCCAGCGCGGAATCCTTAAATCCTCGCATGATCAATGGAACGACCACGTCACGTTCCTTTTCCGTCATTTTGGTACTCACACCAAGGAGCATCAACATGTTGTCACATTCCGTTACCCCCATGGCGTACAGGTCGCTGATGACGTTGGCGCAAGCAATCTTACCTGAAAATCATCTCAAACGCTCGAAGTGAAGAGAAAACTGACAATTGGATCACCGAATCTAGAAATCCGTATTAAAGAAACTAGGAGGGACGGAAAGGAAGGAAAACAAGGATACGTTGTCTTATTTTCAATTTCTTACCCATCATGTATGGATCATCCACCAGAGGATAGAAGAAATCTGTAGTCTGTACAAGACTGAGTCCGCCGTGCCTCAAAGGAGTCACGGAGGAATCCATACCAATGCCTGTAATTAAACAGTAAAAAAAAAATTAAACAATTAAGGATTGTCAGTATTAATTTAATTGAATAATGATCAGGATTCAAGATGTCGAGAATTGCGGCGTGAGAATTAAATAGGAAGGGTTAGAATATATAAAACGTATACCAATGAGTATTTAAAATTTGTTTCGATTAAACTGGACCACGTGAACGAAGTTTCAATGCGAAGTTGAGAACAGTCGGATTTCCGGTGGCGTGGGAAGGAATTAGGCGGGAGACGCAACGTGGCGACCAATGCGAGCAGCCGTAGAGTGGACCGGCTTGCCGCCATTGTGCTCGCTTAGATTAGATTAAGAAGTACATTCTGCTGTACTTTTTCAACGAGCGATGCACATTTTTTTTTTCAAATTATGCATAATGTTCTTTTATTTGTTGCCCTACAGCGTCCTACGTCAGAGATATTTCATTTTACAACACAGCGAAGTCAGTTTATCCGTGACTGTTGCAACAGACAAAGAAAAATGGATGCACCGAGCCGAATGACGTTTGCCGATACATTGTAAGAAAAAAAAAAAAAAAAATGAAAACCTGTCACTATCATTGGCGTTTAAAAATTGACAGAAAAAATTACTATACAAAGATAACAAAGTGGTGGATTTTAACAAAAGAGAGGATGCATTACGTCCAAGGATCTTCTCACTGGAGATCAAAAGCAGAACGACAGGGTTTCAAGTTGGCAGTGAAGTTTTCGGAATGGTACAAGGTCTGCATACTCGTAGGAACTTACCGATGCGCGGAATGGCCATGTGCATAAAGTGGGCATGTTCATGATCCTGGGCGCTACCATCGTCCGCCTGTAGTCCCTCAAGGAGTTTACCAAGAACCTCCTGAGGGACTTTACACCCTCATCCTTTTAGGTCAGCGAACCGCGTAAGGCGGAAGGTCGCGTCCAGATCATGTGCCAC
The DNA here is from genome assembly GCA_031762395.1 of Calameuta pygmaea. NCBI lineage: Eukaryota > Metazoa > Arthropoda > Insecta > Hymenoptera > Cephidae > Calameuta > Calameuta pygmaea. Next base: position 301,823 of record JASANN010000081.1, on the reverse strand, counting down.
GGGATCAAATGGCCTGCGCAGCGCCAAAGCGTTAGGATTCCCACCAAGTTCCAACTGGGCTACGGACAGAGCGTCCTGAGTTACCGGGGCCCCCTGTAGCTCCGCCATCTTACTCTAGACTAGCCTCCACCAAATCAGTCCAAGTCGAAATTCACGATGGGTTCGGACGGCTATCGCGAAGACTCGGCTATAATGACGAGTCCTCCTGTCTATCTTGTAACCCACAGCGCCTCAGTCGGGTTCTCACACGAGCGAACCTCTAACGCGAACCTCTACTGAAACCGCACGCGACAACCGTACAAATGCAACCGACGAAGACGCCGCGGACAGACAGCCACTGGCCCCTAGGAACCGGAACACCGGCGTGAACTCGCAGCGAACGGGAATTATACTTCGCACCGGCGTCGACTAGCCGGGATCGTACGTTCTCACAAAATGGACGCGTTCCAAGTTCCACAGTGGCGAGGAAACGCGCAAGGCCGCTTGAGCCCCCACGATGCCCCTACCGTGGCACCGGCCCTACTCCTATTGGCTGGTTCGAATACGCGCATGCGCTCTACGTTTTCAGCCTCAGTAACGTACCAAGAGAACTCGTTCACCTGCTCCTAAACATTTTAGGCTTCTTCGAATGGTTTTTATTCGAATTTTTCATGTGCTTAACAACGTCTGTACGTTATCCGTTTAATATATTTCACATATTTACAATTTTATGTCCCGTTGTCAGTGGTTAGTTCTGGATTTTTTGACGACACGCTTCGAGAAATAATTACAATAATGTCTGCACTTTTGGATACGTCAGTGGCCGCGGGATTACTTTTCGCTTTATAACCACGGATAGAACGTGCCGGTTCTTTACAATCAGAAATTAAATCATATGAGAACCACTGTGAGCCTCGTCGCAATCGTCACTACTGAAATTCATAAAGATCTTTTAATTTTTAATGCTTCAGATCTATTGACAAAATTTTTCGACCCGAGATCAGCGCAAGCCCGTCGCTCTCGCAGAATATTCATCGTAACGACTCGCTAATTGGGAACGATAATTAGACACGTGTGTTCAAATGTACACTTTAAAAAATGTACGCACTTCAGATGGGTGACTTTAGAAACGTATTCGAGAGAATAATACCGGATGACTTCAGCACTTACTTTCACGTTCATATTTTCCCCTACGATCAAATTGACGTTCTTTTACGCTTTCGAATATACAAAAAATATATATACATGTACTAATCAAAGTCACTAATCTTGTAGCATTAGATGCATTAGTATTTCAAAGGTATTGATTCTCTCCGTACTCCTAGTACATCTCTGTTTACCGGTAGCGGCGGTTTTCTAGCCGCTGTGCGATATGCTAAATCGCACCTTAGTATAACTTTGCTGAAGTATGTGGTTATGTGCGTTTACATGCCGCGCCAAGTGATATGCACATGTACGTACATACATACTCCGCTTGTATTAAAAGCAGCTCCTAAGGAAGACACGAGAACAGCCGTGACTGTCCGAGAGGGCGCCGTAGGGCGTCGCTACGCGACGTCTATCGGCGGTCGTATTTTTCCTGCCTTTGTGAATCTTTCTGTGGCCCAGTGCCTCGCAATACTGTGCTCTGCTGCCAGCACTGTAGTTTGCTTCAAGCCAGCCACTGCCAGTGCTTTACGGACCTGAGGGCCAATCTGTGGCACGACGACCCGCCAGTGGTTGTCAACCGAAAAATAAAATCTGAAAAATATTCTTTATTATGCACAGTAACAATGTATTTTTTTTCCTGTTCTACTGTCAGAATATTCCGACTGTACGTACTGATAAGATCGATATATTTGTATTGATGTAAACTGACAGTATTGTTTATAATTTTTAACGTCCAAAGTTTTCTGTTATTTAGAGGTTTTAAAATCGCCAGTTTCAGACGCTATGGAAATTGCTTTATAATTGTACACTTGGAAGTCATTTGATTTCTTGGATGCGATATCGGCGTGTACGCTACGGTTCAAACGTACAGGTCATCCGTCATCCCGTTAACTTGAGCTTGTGATGAAAATCTTATTGTCAGAGATGCGAGAGTGTATGCGAACAGTGATCGAGTAGGAATGCCGTCCACTACCTAGCAGTCTCGAAGCTTGTTCTTCGGCGGAATGTTTCCCGCGCAAAACTTACTAACGCTCAGCTCATCCAGAGTTCCTTTGGCCATTGGTAAATAAGTGATTGTCCTTTAGACGATCGCACCTGAAAGATATGGAGCCCTGTTGCACGAAATAAAACAAATAAAAATCAGTAAGCGATACAGGATCTAGAGACGACATTGCTTCTTTATCTAAAACTTGAGAGATTGAAATCAATTTTTTTAAAATTATATATTAAAAAAAAAGAGTAAAGGATGTAAGATAAATTGGGAAAGTACACAATTTTCTCCACTTTTGATAAGCCGTAAAATGGAAGTTGCTCGATTTGAAGTTTTCAGTTGATACGGGGAATTCTAGAAATTCTTGTTACGGCCCTGCCTGAAGTCAGTCTCGTCAAAACGGCGGCGTGCGCCGAACGAGTCTCCAGAATGTTCCACGAACATTCCCCGGCATCTATATAGCTATAGTTATGTCTAGTGCAACTATAGTCGAGCAGTACTAAGGGGTTCTCCTGACACCTTTGCCTTTTGTTCAATAATGTTATCGCATGCGCGTTTAATCTAGTTGCCAGTTACTTTTAATTAATTTCCATGTTTTCATTCGGACAAAGGATGATATTAAGCCGTCCCAGACACGAAGAAGCATTCTAGGAATTTTTGAAGGTAAATTGAAATATCTTAATGATAGATTCATAAACACTTACACGACAATCGAAGCGAACCAGATGGTAAAACATAGAAAAGAACACAATCGTGTATATTTAAAAAATTACAAAAACCAAACAACTCTTAAGTTTCGCAACGACAAGCATTCTTCGCGGACGAGGCAATGAACTCCAATTCTTTATCGCCCGCATGTTCTATTGCTGAAGAAAAAAAATGTATAAGTGATTCTAGTCAACAATAAGGATAAAGCAATTACAGCGATAACAAGAAACGTTATCAGACGTCAATATTTTCATTGCCCCATTCGCGCGTATGATTTAAGACCTGATTGCGGTTTGCTCTTCTGTTTACGGAGACCCAATATTATTTACAAATTTGTTATGGTACAAAATAACTGACCTTGAAACGTGGAATCATAACACTGCACAACGAGCAAATAGCGAACGAGACTGTTAAAAAAAGGTAATTTATTTTTTACCGTCTGTCGGTAAAACAGAAACGCACAAATCTAAGTAAAGGAGTCGGGAACTTTCGGCGGATAACCGACAGAGGCAGCACTAGGATCTCAGTCGGTATCTCCAGCGGCGCGATTCGATACGTAATATAAAATAATCCGTAGAACAATAAGTAAAGGCTTTACATTCTAACCTTGGACACGTTGAAACGAAACGGAACGGAACGGAATGGAACAAAACCACATGCTCTCTCTCTCTCTCGCTCTTCGTTTCTCCCATGTGCAGAATGAACAGACATTTTCTCTACTCCCTGCCGAGGTTGAGACCCGGACTAAGCACTCGAGGGAAGGCGAACGCGAACGAGTTCCCGACCGACCCTACAGTCGGCTTCAGTCGGCTCGAGCCAGCGGTCGGGGCAGGTTACGGTGTGGAGTCTAGCTTGCGCCTTTCCTATGTGAAAATCAAAGGAGACTCAGTAGCGGACTAGTAACAAGGCAGAGCAGTCAGTGTTGTGCTTCCCGTCTCGTTGCACAACGGGTTGATCGATGGGAACGAACAAGGAGAACGAGAACTTAAAGTCAACGACCCGTTAGACCAGCTTCTCTTTACCACCATCCATATTTAATGGGCTTTACCTGATTGATCCAAGAGACACCGAATGTCTCTTGGCAGTCCCGGCACCATGCAAGAATCGGATAATTCCTCGAGGTCTGTCCTACTCAACACCTTTGTTATAAGGAAGAAACGCTGCCGGGTTTACTTTCATCGCGGCACGCTCATCTGGGAGACAGAACGTGCACCTTACAGTAAGTAAAAAAAAAAAAATTTCACTTGACCTGATTCCCTTCTGTCCTCTTCGCGTCACCTGATTCGTTTACACGATTCCTTCGTCGTCTGTTCATTCAAGCCGAAGTCGTTGTCGGCAGCTGATGGCAAACCGGTCGATCGAACCTACGAGTAGCCATGTCGCTGGAAAAAAAGATCGATGACAGTTCTCGTAAACTCTAACAACGCTCACCTTTCTTACTCCAAAGTGTCTTTCGCTCTGTTCCGTTGTCACTGTCAGTCGAATTGACAGCACCTGATGCCAGGTTCTTGCGGGGGGTCAGGGAGGAAATCTCATCGGATCAGCAACTATTAGTCGTCACGTAAATTGGCTCATTTTTTTTCCCCGTCGACGTATCAGATCCTCAGCATCGAAGCTACTACGAGATATAGAGATATCGCTATAACGAAGTGACTATGTCGGACCTTGGATACGGTGCTTCGCACGAGATTCCAATTATATTCAGTTGTTGGCGGATGACGCTGACGCTTTCAGAGCACCAGTTCGTTTACTCTCGTCAGGCGTCCTTTCTCTCGCTGTAAGTTCACTAGAATTTTAAAGACTTCGCTAAACCTCGGAGATCGTTGTTTCGCTGATCGGCCGATCGAGGCTTTCGATTTTGAAATTATTGTCTTTGTATTTGATACCGGTGGAGTTGAGTTTGGAGATTTATTTCTTTTTTTTTTTATCAAATTCTATTTTACCGATGGGAAAAGAAAGAGCAGCTGATTAAATATACGAGTAACAATGTCCTGCTGTGATAAGGAGGTTTCAAAAATTTTTTTTATTAGTTCTCTCTTAGCATTTATAAAGTCACAGTGCTACCAACGTTTTTTTTTTCGTTAAAGCGACGTCCCAACGTTTTGCAATTATTTTCGCGATAGTCACCGTTGCAACTAGAATTGCCTTAACGTTCTTTATCGCAAAATTTCGATATTGCATTTCTGTTTTTTTTTTTACCAAACCGCGAGCGAAACCGAAAGAATTTTCTTCTTTTTCCCGAGCCGAGTGGATTAAATTATTCCCGGCTGGCAGCGCCGTCAGCGAGAAAATCCCGAAGTAAAACGATAATCCTGGCATCCCTGGCCAACGTCCAAAACTGCAAAAAACTCTTATTTCTCTCGTTGAAAATATTTTTTTTCTCGCCCATCGATTTTTAACCTCATTTCCCAGCGTTATGAGCTTCTCGTCGTCACCTAAAATTACGTTTAAGCAGCCTTGCAGCTGTCGTGACGAAACTTTTCCAGTCTTTTTTTACTCGCATCATTTTCGTCCACGACCAATATCAATTTTTACGAATTTTATTTTCATCTTAAAATATTCACGTCCCCGACATTAAAATTGTGCTTCGCCACGCTGCCGCAAGATCCTATAAGAAATGTCGCGCGTTACGAAACCCCAGGAGTTCGCGTAAGCGTAAACGAACATTTACAACGGGCGACAAGGAATATTTCTGTAATTGCGGCAGCGGCCATAAAGCCCCCCTCGTACACGGTAACGATACGTCGCCATGAAATAATTTTCAAAAATATATTCATACAAATTTTTCCCCATTAGGACGCTTCATTGACCAATCCTAATACGGTACAATTGTACGGACATCGTAGTCACCTTTTCCTCCACATCCTTTGTTGTATATTAAATAATGTACTTGACTAGTCAGTATCTTCTTCCTGGTATGCAAATTAACGATAACTATGACGACACTACGATTCTTATGACGCGAACGTACTTTGGTCATCCTCTTGGTCGCTCCTTTCTCCAGTGTTGATTTGACTGGGAAAAAAAAAATTCCCCATTACGCTCAGACAGTCATTAAAACCAATAACAATGGCAGATAATTTCCCACGCATTATCTCAAACTTTTATCGACATCCAGATAGTTTAAACTTTCGAAAAGTCCTGAGCCAATCGATTATCCTTATCCTTGATGAATAATTTGATTTCCTTATCAGTAATGAATAATTGTCAGATAAATTATATTGTTATTGTGCCGCTATCTTATCTTGATATTTCCGAGTGCTGTTGCACTCGATGACGTTCCTTTGTTTGTTACTTCAAAGTACGTTTCGTGACTTGTTCCGTCCATTATTTTCTTAATGGTCCAAGGACTCGAAAACAAAAGAAAAATTTCACTGACGCACGTTACTGTAAATGGTTAAAAAAAAAAAAAAATTTCTATGTCCGACGACCTTAACCTTTGTCATTGTTTCACCAGCACGATGGACCCTCCCGCTCACGGATGTGCTGGCTGCTCATTATGGGGACGATTGGACGCCCGGTGACGTTACCAAGGAAAAGGTACAAGCGACGTCGCCGACGTCTCCGTCGCTTGCACCGACCAGCTTTGTCCTTCATTACGCAGCTCGTGGACCTAAAAACAAATGGAGTCATCACAGCGTCACGATGAGCCACACCGATCCCAGACAAGTGGCATCGTGGGTCAAGACTATAAGGAACTATTTATCAGGTAAGTCGTCGTCCCCGTTATCACTGATAATCGTTATCGTAATTTCAACAGAGATTCCTACGGTCTTTAATTTTATCTTTATCTACCTTTTGTTCCAGGTAGATAAAACCGACCATGGTTAAACGCAGCCATTGGGCATTAGCCTCACTGAAAATCATAACCTTATGCCGAGTTCATTGCAGCGATCTAGAAAGGCGTCTTTTTAGTGGGTCGACGACCAATGCACAAACGACGCTCGACCGACCACATTTATCCCGGCCAATAATCGTTGCTCGCTGATCTTGCAAAAGACTGGAAATTTTTACCTAGTCGGTCGGTTGACGTCATGGGAACAGAGAAACTTTTTTTTTTTTTTTATTCAGCATAAAATATTTTGCTGACGGCACAGTGGAAAATTATACTTATTGCTGGAACGCAGACACATAAACATAACTGAATCGTTAACGTGCATCTCGTATGACCTTGGTTGGATTATCTTTTATTATCTCGATACAAGAACCGAGCACGAGTTTTTAGAGAATGCAGCGCACGTGCATCTTAACGGCACGTTTTCTATTTCTCGCAAACGTCATTAAAAGTTATGATTATCAGTGCAAGTGGGTTCACACGAGGTCCTTAAGGTCTCCAGTGATTCGTGCAGTAGATTACAAACGATTTTGTTTATGTGGGCTGTACGTGTAAATGGCGTACAAATTGATTAAGTAATTTAAGGAGCTAGAGGAAACGAGCAATTGGCGACCCTGACTGTTGGGCTATTAAGAATTTTTGATAGTCAGCTTGTCCGACTGCTGGATACTCCGACGCCCCCCCAGGCGTCTGGGTATTAGGATCAGGCCCTTGGATATGAATTTTTTCGAAATCACTGGGATCTTTCGTGGCTGGTCCAGGGTCAAGGGTCATGGTCACCCACGAATAGTGAACTTGAATCTAAAAGTGAAATTATTCACGTATACGTTGCCTCGTCGTAAAGCGTGGAGCTAACGTCGTCAAGGTCAAATTAGAGCGGTTTTTTTATTAAAAAAAAAAAAAAATCTGGTTAACCTCGATTAATTATTTAATCTGAATAATAAAGAAATTTTTTGATTGATATTCTCGTCCGGTGTCCCTGAGGTACTTTTGCGTAATGCATTACTTATCTACGGTTGGTAATTCTTTTATTCACAGCACAGATACTTTCTAATTGGGAAATTTTATTTGTTTCAGGACTCAGTCATCGGCCACGTAGGATAATGGTGTTCGTTAATCCCTTTGGGGGCAAGAAAAAGGGCCTCAAGATTTGGGAAAGGGAGGTGCAGCCTCTGATGAACATAGCTGAAGTCGAGACCAAGCTTATGATAACAGAACGAGCTGGGCACATCCGGGACACGTTACTCGCGGCTAGTATGGACGATATCCAGGTAAGGAAGCCAGGCTCAAGCCGTTTAATAGTTCAACCAGGATACGAGACTAACGTGGGTGGTGTTCCTATGTCTTCCATAAAAGATGTCTGTCATTTTCAGGCAGTCGTTTGCGTCGGGGGCGACGGTACGTTCGCTGAGGTCTTCAATGGTCTGGTGCTCAGGGCGGCTAGAGACATGCAGATTGATCCCAATGACCCTGACGTCAATTTGCCGTCACCTAATTTACCCGTCGGCGTCATACCTAGCGGAAGCACCGACACAGTGGCCTACAGTCTTCACGGCACCACCGACGTCCAGACTGCCGCCATTCACGTGATATTCGGCGACAGCACCGGACTCGATCTCTCGTCTGTTCATAATAATCATTCCCTGGTGCGTTTGTATGCCAGCGTCCTAAGCTACGGTTACCTGGGCGACGTGATCAGGGACAGTGAGAAATTTCGCTGGATGGGACCACAGAGATACGATTATTCCGGTGGGACCAGCATCATTGGATAGATGGGAACAAAAATTTGGGCACTTCTTATGTTCAAGAAATTTTTTTTTCATTTTTCAGGTTTCAAAAAGATTATTGCTAACAAAGGATACGAGGGTGAGATAGAACTCTTGTCGGATCCTTGTCATCCAGCAGGTAGCACCAGGTGTATGGAAAATTGTACCAGGTGCCTCCAACACATGCATAATAGCGTGCCTGATAAAGAAATCTCAAGTATGAATATTTTAGAGTATCATAAATTGTCTTATAGATTTTTTTAATGTAACGATCCTCTGATCTTCCAGGGTGGCTGACTGTCAGAGGCAAATTCTTTATGGTAAATGGTGCTAATGTCTCCTGCGCATGCTCCAGAAGTCCACTGGGATTTAGTCCCCATTGTCACATAGGGGACGGTTGTGTTGATATTATTTTAATCAGGCACACTTCTCTATTGAACAATATCAGGGTGCTACTCAGACTCACCAGCAAGCACAAGACTCTGGTGGGGATCAATTTGTTGACTGATCTCTTAAGATCAATGCAGATAATGCGAGTGGGTTTAACGATTAATTGTACTATTTATTAATACAGTATGATCTACCGTTCGTCGAGGTCTACAGAGCAAGAGAATTCACATTCCGAGCTTTGCCCACGTTACACGTGCAGCCTGGCGGCGAGATCAACTCATCCCGATTGATCTCGGAACTGAGTGTATGGAACTGTGACGGTGAGGTGATCCAGGATCCGGACGTGAAGATCAGGTAAGTCGTTAATTATTACAATAGCAATTTTGATTGCTGCTTGCCTATACGTTTAATTTGATATCGTTGTATTGTGTTTAAAGGGTACATTGTCAGCTGCTCAAAGTCTATACGAGAAGAGTTCAGGAGCCTATCGTCGAGCCATCTTGCTTTTGTTCCACATGAAGGTCAATCTCTTTGAGCGAATTTCTTATAACATAAGGTGACACTGAAGCAGCTGTGGGAGACAAGGTAATGGACGTCATCAGGGATTAAGAAGAGTAAACCGTCAAGAGGCACAGTTTGTGCTGCTAAAAGAGTTCCTGAAACTTGGTTCATCCTGTCTGACAAATATTTGAGCTCGTGTGCTGCTTTCTAAATGACACTAGAACCACTGATACGTAGATACACATACTGCGGCGATCGGATAAATTAGCCTGAACTTGTGATTCGCTTGATCGATCGAGACCAGCCTGAGAGAAGCGATGAGAATATCTGGAAAGCGATCCGTTCGGTAGTACTGATCGCTCCGCCTGGCGGCGCCACTGTCCATGTCAGGCGCCATCTGTTGATTCTTTTTCGTACTGATTGGATATGAGATCTTAAACTACAGTTACTCTTTGGGTTAAGGGACAGTTTGTCCAGATGTCAGCTGATCTTTAATCGAGTCTTGGGCGTCGTTATCAAATTCGATTTTAAGTGGCTCCACCTGGCAGAAATCTCGTGTATCTGCTTATGGTTTCTGTCTAGGCCTTCTCGAATCGATCGTTAGCGTAGATTGAAGTTACATCGGCGCACGATTTACGTTGCTGACACAGTGAATGGCATTTACGTACTTAAGTGCACACGTAAATATTATATTTTACGGCTGGCGCTGGGCAGCTTGGCTTATTCCGAGGCGCATCGAGATACAAAACACAACGCGCCAACGTTGTTACGCAGTGCACGACCGTATACGGGCTGCTTCCATTTGGCTGTGCTTAAAATTATAAATTTTTCATTTTACTTTGATAACTCAAAGCAGTTTTTTGTTGTTGTTGAAATTTTAATGCGCACCTTCAATGCACGACAACCAAGAGATAATTGAACTTATCGTAACCGAAGGATACTATTGAAGAAATAAGTGACTTCAAATTTTGACATATCGAAGTAACAAGTTTAACGCAGGTGGATGGGGATTAAATTTACTATTCGATCTGGGTATCTATTCGCGTCCTCCGGGCAAAATCCGTCTCTTTGAATAACTTTTTAATTAAATTAATGAAAAAGTGAAAATCTCGCGTTCCTAAAGCGATCGAATTTTACTGCGCGAGGCCCACTTACACTCATTTAATAAGAATTTTGGTTGGAGTATTTTTATTACAGCATGTGAATATTGTACCTGCTGTGACGATAACGTGTATATTTTAATTACCGCGAATTTACAATTAGCGATAACGTTTAATCGTTGTGAGCTGCTGCTCGGCATCTAGAGAAATTATATTGTACGTCTAATTTTGACTATCGCACAGTGGTGCCGACAGTAGCCGCGTGCAATAATAAAATGCATAGTATTGACGGTGCATGAAAAATTTTGTAATTAGTTTACACGAGCGCAAAGTGAATTCGTTAAAGATTATTTAAAAAAAAAAATAAGACTTTCGCTAATTGATAATTTATTGCATAATTATAGTAGGTACTGCGTAAAAATTAGAGAGCTATCGTCACTCCGAATTACTGTATATAGTTTAATTATTGATCTGTCAAATGATATTATTTAAAAAAAAAAAAATTCTTTTATAAACATTCCACGATTGTCAAGGATGCCTTTGTATTGCACTATTTAATTGGCGCCTTGCTTCTCAGCTAATTAATTAGATTCACTCGGAGCTTATTATTTACACGTTTAATTTATAATTCAATTGTTCGTTAAATTATTTCTCAAGTCGACTGCGAAACTTTCGTCAGGACTACGTTGAACTTCGCAATGTATGGTTTAATAAATTTCATTCGAATTTATATGACGGTAGTAAGGTTTGTTGGCAAAAAAAAAAATTTCCCAAAATTCATCATCCTAATTTTGTCACGCTTGGAATTTAATTATATCATTAGGGTGGTTGGGTGACAACAATCATAATGGTATTAGAGAATCACGGATTAAAAGAGCATTAACAAAATTTCAAGATTTTCAGTTGAAAAATAAAAGAGTAAATATAGAATAACATTCAAACCAAAAATAATTACGTTCAACCGTACTAAGATCGATGATAATCAATTTTCAAGTTATTTATTTTTATAGGCTGTGTATATCTGTACAGTGAAAATTGCCAAAAAATTTTTTTGTATATCTCAGAAACTATACGAAAAATCATAAGCTAATTTTTCCATAGACAAAGATTTAGTTATTTTCTTAATACGTAACGAAAATTCAGAATTTTTTTTTGGATTGAGTGTCATCATTTTTTATAAACTTTAATCTATGTCTTATTTTATTATTTATCCGCTAATCACTCACCAGTGCTGCTGACAATTAATTCCACAGTATCAAAGTCACACGTTAGAGGAACACCGAATGTATTTCACATACTTTATTTAATTGTCCGAAGAGACCAAAATTATCGAAGATCTAACCGACGCGACGTCCAGTCGCCAACTGACGGTTTAGTCACCGAACATACGTGACTATTGGTTTTCGTTCAGGAGTCCCAAAGCTGTAATAAAAAAAAATACAAGGAAAGGCAAAAACAAAAAACTAAACGGTAAGACTTTAAAAAAAAAAAAAGCAGATACCTCTCTAGTAGCTATCATGACACAAACAGACGAGATTATAGCTTCTACCGTTTTTTTTTAAAGATCCCGCAAGCACTTATGACGTCACGCCCAAAGCGACATCAGTTTTACTTTAAGGAGACTCATTTACGTTTCGGTTGGTAAAAAGATGGCTCCTCGAAACGAAACAGCCGTTGCGAGGCGATTCGAAAACACGCGTAAAGTCAGCCAATGGGAGTAAAGAGGGTCCCACTGGAAAAAATGCGCAGAACCACCAGACTCGTCTATTTGTATCATGGGAGCCACTTCTGTTACCATCGTTCAATCGTCGAAAAGCAGTTACAGGGAAACGACCGACCGAAAGACGAAAAAAAAGGCCCGTTTTCTGTTGCATTATCATTTATTCGAGAAACAATAAACTCCATTTTGATAAACATACACGGAATTGCGTGAAGTTTTAGAATTCGTTGGGTGCTACGAAGATTCCGGAAGTCAGTGATCCCTAAGGCACTTCCTGTAACGAAGAAGGTATAATTGAGTAATCTCTTTGGCACACACGATCGGACTGACCAATAAAGAACGAAGAAAATGGCGCGAGGAAGACGCGCTCACCTGACACGAGAAAAAACTGACAAGTGGCGCTCCGACGTCGGGAAATCGAACTATAAACGCTTACGGCCGAAACATCTATAAAAGAGGGAAAACAGTCAGGGTACAACGAGGGCGTCCCGCCGTCTTGTATGTATTAAGAATTTTAATAATCAATATTGTCGGATATATAATACATAATATTAATTGAGACAGTATGGACACAACGTATAATGGCGCGATTGGAGGTGACAAAGAGCCGTCTCAGCGTGAGTTCATGGTTAAAAGATGTAACAGAGGTTAGGTGTCTTCGTTTCGGTACGAGGGACGAGCGTTTCGAGTATATCGATCGAGTCGCCTAATCGATACGAATAATTATGAGAAATGATCGATAGGCGGCCACATTCAAGCGACGTGAGAGGCCACGAGGACTCTCGAACGAGGATGGTGATCTCGGACGAAACTCCCAGTACGATTGTGCGCCTGTAGATACCAATTGTGGATAAATATTGGCTGATCGAATCCCTGGCAATTAATTAATTGGTTTCGTCAGGCGATTCGATGAAGGTGGGATTTTCATTTTTCTCATCCTCTTTCGTTCCTACGTTCATACTCATTTTTATGTTTACGTTCTTCCTTACCGACTCACTTTTTCTTTTCCTCTTTACCTCTTGGCTCATACTACTGGCTACCTTTTTGCCACCTCGCTCGCTGCGTATTATACTATTTAGTCTAATCCCTGATATATAACATGAACTCCGTTCACAATCGTAAAAAAAATTGATCGTGAAACGAAAATACATTAAGTCGGACTATCGAGTCCAAAAAATCGCATTTTTTTTCTTCTTCTTATTCTTCTTCTTGTATTCTTTCACTCGACGCATCAATTTACTTTGTTTCCGTATTTATCAGTTATTTAGCGTTTATCAATACTTCCTGATTTTTGTGTCTGTGTGTGTGTCTGTGTGTGTCTGTGTCTGTGACTTTTCTTCTTCTTTTTCTTCTTTTGTTCATTTTGTCTCGCTTCTCTTTCTCTCCTTAAGCTCGCGCGCTCTTTTCACCTCTTTTTCTCTCACATTCTCTCACATTCTCTCTCTCTCTCTCTCTCTCTCTCTCTCTCTCTCTCTCTCTCTCTCTCTCTCTCTCTCTCTCTCTCT
>JASANN010000081.1:269324-288079 GCA_031762395.1 Calameuta pygmaea | reverse complement strand
TCTCTCTCTCTCTCTCTCTCTCTCTCTCTCTCTCTCTCTCTCTCTCTCTCTCTCTCTCTCTCTCTCTCTCTCCTCCCTCTCCCCTCCCCCCTCTCTCTTTCTCACGCATTACCTACTTTGTACAACCATGCTACACAATGTGTTATTGCTCAATAAATATTCGATAAATATATCATTGTATTTTATATAATATATGTATATCATCGTAATCACCGTATTACCGTATTAATAGTCATTATAATCGTACTATTATCGTTATCGTAATCGTTACAATTATCATTAATTTATTGTTACTGGTATCATTATCAATATAATATTATTGTTGCTTCTTGTCGTTGTTGCCTTAGTTTCTCTACCGTACTATTTTTTTTTTTTCTCTTTAAACAATATCTTTATAAATTAGCGTCTTCGTCACTCCGGCTCCACTCGTCACGCACTCAAGGACTAAAGCAAGCACACTCCCATGGCTACTTAGTTTTTTTTTCTTTTTCATTTTCGTTGCCGCTCCTGTCGTTGCTCTCGTTAACTGTCGGTTGTAACCGCGTGCCCGGATAATTTTTTTTTTCAACCCCAGACACTACCAGCCATATATATATATATATATATTCGCGCCCGGTTACACGGTTACCCACGTTTTGAATATCGCCTCGAGGACTCTACCGTCTAATGGCGCAGCTGTGCCGTTTCCGTTTTTCAGCGTCCCATTGACGTCTACGTCGCCAGGGTGGCCCGGGTCGAGCGTAAGATCGATCGAAAAACATGGCCAAATTCCGACAGTCTCCTACGCGAAGCTACCCGCTAGTGTAGAAAATTCATCACCTAGGCGGCCCTTCCCCCCTAACCTCAATAATACATATCGTTACGTAAAACGTCCCACGAACTTATACACGTATTTAAACGTACGTAAGAATTTTATGTTTTAATGCACTTTCGGTTCAAGGCAGTTCGAGACACTAACGCGAAAGTTTTAACTTGGACGCCATACTGGACGCTCCCTGACCGTTCGCCGGCGAAAGGAAAATGATCGAGCGGAAGTATCGCGAAAGCGCGCGTGCGCGCGCACCTTTGGCTTATTTATTATCTTTTTCTTTTTCTTTTTTTCTTTTTTCACTTTTCTCGATCCCTCCATACTTCGCCATTATTCAAAATCTCTTACGGCCACTCGTGAACTACCTTTTCACGTGTCTCCTAGACACTCGGTCTTCTCACTCAGTCGCTCCTTCTTTTCTATTTTCCTCTTCGTCTATCTACACGTGTCTATAATCTAAATGTATCTTACTAAGTTATCTAACTATAGGTCTATCATCTATCTAGCTAATTATCTCTGTGTCTTCGGTCTGCCTGTTTCGTATTGTCGCCCGTTGCGCACTGTCGTTACGTCAGAGTCGAGCCTTCCGGGAGTAACGGGGTTTTTGGAAAATTTCTTTTGCGTGAATTCTTTTTTTTTTTATTCTCTCTCTCGCTTATCCTGCAAAAGACACGCGTTCCGCATTCCCGGACCACCCCATTTTCTTTTTATTCGTGTCACGTCCTACGTCTTGCACGTTACGTTCCGGTGTTCGCGTGTTGCGTGTTCCTTTGGATTTTGTAAGGAAAAAAAAAAAAGAAAAGCTAATCCTAGGAAATACCCTTTTCTTTTTTTTAAAGCGTATTCTCGACTATCTTAGCTCTGCTTGGCATCGAAGTGTATTTTTCCTTATTTATTTTTCTTTTATTTTTACCACACTAATACGACCTATCGGCTCCCTCGCACGCGAACTTGCTCGAGAGCTTTTGCCGTTAAGTTGCGATCTCGTTCCTTTTTTTTTTTTTTTTTAAAGGGGGAAGAAATTTTGAAAAAGTTTTCTCAAACGTTTCGAAGTTGAGCATTTGGCGCGCGCGTCTATGCGAATTCACGTTCCTCGTTCCGTGCGTTAGTATGCAATACTATTCCTTACAACTGGAGTCTTTCAAATATATTTACATTGTGGCTTCGTAGCTCTCAGTTACGTATTAAAGTAGTTGTTAGGTAATAGTAGTAATAGTAGTAGTAGTAGTAGTAGTAGTAGTATCAGTATTCGTAATAGTATTACGTGTATAGTGTAGTGTTAGGTAGTATTAATTCGCAGCGTTAATTAATAATCGTAAATATTAAGAGTAATAGTCGGTAATAGTAGTAGCAGCGGTCGTTGTTATTCTTTTCTTTTTTCTTTCCCCTCCTTCTCCCCCATCTCAATCAATGTTAATAATAGTAGTAGTTGTGTTATTTAGTATAGCGATAATAGTTAATAGTGTTATAATATCATAGTAGCAGTAGCAGTAGTTCTTGGTTGTAGCGTAGTTGTATTAGTAGTGTGTAGTAGTAGCAGTGGTGGTAATAGTAGTAGCGATAGTAGCAGCAGTTGATAGCAATTGGGTAACGATAGTAGGATTTTTTTTTTTTTTTCTGTTCCGGCGTAAATAGAGATTAATCCGTATGTGGGTATAGTAAGTGTGCACTAACCGAATGAGAGGACGCGGCCGTGTTTTATAATCAAAGGTCATCAGGAAGGGAGTATCGAAAGTCTTATGACGGCCACGTGCCAAGAACGGTGCACAATGGGTCATTCGATGACTGACAGTAGGTAAGCCTGATTGGAGGTCGAGGTTAACCTTAAACGAGTTATCAGCTAAACAACTATAATAATTTTCGAATCAGTCGATCGTTTGATTTGGCATCTATGTGTATAAATATTTTTGATTTTTTTTTCTTCGCACCCCCCCCCCCCCCTCCTTCATTAATTCATTCCGCAACGCCGTAGGTACTCCCTTCTTCCTGATTCTTAACAACGTTCTGATAAGGATTGACCCGATACTCTTTTTTTTTTTTTTTTTTTTTTTTTAGAGCCGAGCACTCTGAACCGGCACAGTGATCCTGAACTTGTTTTCGATCTAAAAAAATTGATAACGTCGATCTCGTCGTTTTCCTGATAACGGCCCGTGTCCTTATCAACTCTTTTTTTTTCCTGTACTCGCGTTTCTTTTTCTCACGTCGGCTCGATACCGCTGGTTTTCCCTATTTACGCGAAATAACAAGCGCCTGCGCGCGCAGGTGCGCTTCCCGCCTGTAGTTTTGACAGGTTCGATTAGCCAATTAACGTCGTCGTAATAGCTATAATTAATTATGAATACGAGACTAAGACGTTAATGATTTCTTAATCGTGAAATTATCATTACAATTAATTAGTTTGTATCTAACTAGCAGCCTCTGGTGACTAGCCTGAGCACTAGTCCTCACTAGTGTTAGCGCTAGCCTGAGCATTAGGCATAGGTAGGTAAAGGTAATTAGCCAGCGATCAGTGGGTCGTCTCGATGGAGCCGTTTTTTAATCATTATTTCTCATAATCCCTGCTGTCTCTCTGCTCGTTCGCCGTTCGACGGATGATCAGACTCCTCCTCGACTTCCTACCGATCCTCCGGCGTCCACGTAACCTCGCGTCATTGCTTCATTGTTCCATCGCCTCCCATCGAAGCGGGGGGGGGGGATGGCAAACGTAACTTATTAAGTAGCACCGAAACACGTCCAGAGGAATGACCTAGACGATGAGTAATTCCACCGAGCGTTCCTGCGACCGCCATAGACTCGTTGCGAGTCCTGCGAGTCCTGCGAGTCCTGCGAGTCCTCTTAATATAACAAGACGAACGAGACGAACGAGAGGAAGTCTCCAGTGTCACGGAGGAGATTTTGGTCTTCCACTTTTATCCTGCATCACTTGTTGCTGCTGCTGCTGCTGCTGTTGTTGTTGCTGCTGTTGTTGCTGTTGCTGCTGTTGCTGGTGATGATGGGACGTAGGATCCCCGCCTACAGCGCCTAGGTCAGTTCCCATCATTCCAGTGGGTCCACTCTTGTCCACGACGCTACTCGAGTGCACGGGATGAAAGTAGCGTTCTGAAAGTGCAGAGTTCCTGCTCAGAAATGTGACCACTGATGTGAGCAAGTGACTCGCATACCTTCATCCATGGCAGACGGCGGTTCACTGGCTGTGCCAGCGATGATAGGTGCAATCATGTTGTAATCGTCTTCGAGGTTGATGAAGGGCGCAGTGTTCCAGCGAGGTGGTACGTTCGAGACTGACCTCTGGGTGGCGACGGGCCTGGTCACCGAGACGGGGGATGAAAAGAGTGAAAGGTTCGTGGGCGAGATGACTCCTGACATCGAGCTGATGGTGGGGTACGTGAAGATTTGCTGGAGTCAGGAAAGAACGTGACACAGTTGAGATTAAGGATCGAGCGATCTCTTTGATCCGCAAGGAAGTGACGTCTTACCTGACCAGGTTGGGAGTGAAAGTGAGCAAAAGTGTACTCTCTGCTGGTGTGGGGCGCCGTCACGAGGATCCTGGCTGGGCTCTTCCTGCCGTTGGGGTCAACGGAGCTCTGACAGGGTGAACTGACCAGTCCAACGGCCGCGGCAGCAGCCATCTGCTGATCCTGGCTGCTTCCTAGGTCGGAAGGATCGGACGGCGAGGTCGATGAGGTGGGCGGCGAGTTGGCACTGGCTGCTGTGAGCTCACCCGTCGAACGGATGATGGCGACGGGCCGGGCCATCGGCGCCGGTGGTGGCGGTGGTAGCATCGAGCTCGGATAATACTGTGAGAACTTTTGCACGGCGGTCCGCGGTCCCGCGAGCTGCGCCTGAAAATCGCACAGCACCGATCATCGATCGACCCGTGCGTCCTCCACGTACCCTGGACCGGATCTAAAACGCGCTACCGAGCAAGACTCGGTCCAACTGATTCGCGACTTGGATTACGACTGATCATTATCATTCTAATGACAGGCTCTCATCGACAGCTCTTAACGACATACAGCAAGATTACGAGAAGCGATCGCAGTGCCGTGGCCCAGGGCAATTGGAGCACGTGACACGGGGCAGCTCGACGCGCATTTTAACGGAGACGGAAGCTACCTGGGGTAGTTGCTGAGTGTTCTCGGCCTCCTGGCAGACGAACGTCACGAAATCCGAGAGGGTGTCGTGCCCGTTCTCCGGGTACTTTACGACACCCGCTGAGCCAGAGTGGTCGGGCTGGTAATAGGCCAGGCCTGACATACCCTGTCCGGAGCCACTGGCCAGTCCTTCGTGCGGCGAGTGGAGCCCTGAAACACAATAGACTCCCGTCAGGGTTTTAAGGGATGCTGGGACGTCGCACCTAACCATCCCCCATGTACGCCTCTCATTCCTACCCACGATGAACCGCGCGTCCCGGCGTGCATCTCTACGTCGCTGAATATACATATAAGGCATCCCGTGCGTCGCGCTAACTGGTCGGCTCGTCGGATCGACGTGAAACAGGGAGGGGACAGAACGGAAGAATAGGCAAATGATGTTTAAAGAAAAAAAAATACTAAGGAGCGGTAACGGCCGGGCTGGGACGGGTTAGGCGTATCAAGCAACTGGCTATTAGGGCTGGTAGTGGCAAGAGCTCGTTAGGGGGATGGTTACGGCGCTGGGAGTGATCGAGCGCTCTCCACATTCAATAATGAATTATAGTAGTAAGGTGTTACACATAATTTTTTTTTTTTTACATATATACTTATATATATATAGTATGATAACGATGACGATATTATACAATAACAAGGCACTCCAAGCGTAGGGCTGACTGGCTGAAAGGTGTGTGTGTGTGTATATATATATATATATATATGTATATATGTTCTTGACACTTCATCGTGTGTATGTTGTATACGCAGGCATACGCTTGACGCAGGTGTGCGCGCGTATACACGGTGCAACAAGAAACATCAAACAGCAAGGTAACAACGATTAAACAACACATCAAAAAACATCAAGGTAACAACAACATCAACATCAACAATGATTAATAGTAAATGACAACACCAACATCGCAACAACAATATATATATATATGTATATATAGAAGAGATAGATATCGTACGGAGTATAAACGTTTAATTAAGGTTTGAAAATTAATCAATCAATCAGTCAATCAATGAAGTCAAGTAATCCATCCAGCATACGACATACCCAGAGCATTGGCGGTGTACAGTGAGTGAAAGATAGAGATATAATCATAGTGTGCAACATAGTTGGCGTACAGCTTGAAAATATCCGATCGCTAATCGATCGATCGGTGGTCCCGAACGATTGAGACCACGTTATGCCGGACTCGCGCCGATACGACTGCAGTTCTAATTTTTTTTTTTTTTTCAAAACACCTAGTCGTACGTAAGTCCTGATCGATCGTCAGTCTCGATTGATCCGTGATCGGTCGTTGCGATTTGCGACTGTCGTTTCGGCCTGAGTCGAAGCTGTGCTTTTTTTTTTTTTTCTTTGAGATAATAAATAGTAAAGTACGTGAACGAATGATAAGGGTTGTGATGATAAGTGGGTGGGGGGTGGCAAGATAGCA
The DNA here is from genome assembly GCA_031762395.1 of Calameuta pygmaea. Taxonomy (NCBI): domain Eukaryota; kingdom Metazoa; phylum Arthropoda; class Insecta; order Hymenoptera; family Cephidae; genus Calameuta; species Calameuta pygmaea. Next base: position 281,690 of record JASANN010000081.1, on the reverse strand, counting down.
GACAGACAGATAGACGGACTTATACGTGTGAATGAACCTGAAGGATTGAAAGGATCGTTGAACGGACAGTCACGAAGGTTTGCGAGGACTGGCGAAGTTTTGAGGGTTCTGGCGTGTTTAGAGAGTAAGAGAGAGAGAGAGAGAGAGAGAGGAAGCTAGAGGAGAAGGATTAACAAAGAGAGAGAGAGAGAGAGAGAGAGAGAGAGAGAGAGAGAGAAAGAGAGAAAATTGGAACGAGCGTACACCAGCTCTCGAGAACTGGCGTCCACGTAACTGTCCGTCCGATACCTTGCCAATCGTTTCGTTCCTTGTCGGGGTCCTGATGGAGCGCGCAGACCCCGGCCGTACCCGAGCCAACCCGGGGAATCCCCGGCCGCGCTTTAGTTCGAACTGCCTCAATGACGGCGGTCCGGTTCCTTCGTTCCGCAAGTGGCATATTCGTTTCGTGCACTCTTCGGGTAACGAGGGTCTCTTGAACTTTTGGCACATTGACATCGCGACAGTTTGCCCGTGTAAACACATACGGCTCGTACAGAGGTAAAAGTCTACTGTGGATACAATAAACGGATACGATGTATAACAGGCATGTTAAATGGTACGGCTAAGAAGACGAAAAGATACGTAAAGAAAGTATGAAAAACGAAAGACACAGAGACGAATAACGAAAAGGAGCGACAAATGACGATAAGGAACATACAGAGTAGAATTGGGATTACGTGCGCGGTGTGACGGAAATCGCATACGGGGGTCACCGGTCCCTTAAGGTCGTACGTGAGTACGGTAAATAGAGTTTAATTAATATATATATATATATATATGTGTTTTGCGCCAAAATGGTCTTTCTTTTTTTTTTTTTGGTTCTCGTATACACACAGAGAGCTGCAGGCGGCTAATGAGAGCACAGAGATGCAACATCGACGTATAACAAGGATAAGTTTCGTGATTTGTTTTTGGGCCTCCTGCGACGGAGCTTTACCGTTTTACAGTCAGACGTCGGCGTCGATGCTGGTTGGCTTTAATGCTCCTCTGTCATACCTGATGAGGGAGCAGGCAGTAGGTACGCGTACCTCCCGAGGGACGCGACTAGACAAGGAACACCGGCGACTCTCGGCTGACGGCTGACGGCTGACGGTGCAGTGAGCGTGTGCGTGTGACGGCGTACGGCTGACGTCTAACGGCTAACGGCGAGACCATGCGATATGCGATGCGAATCGCTGCTGATAGGGACTCGCGGGAAGCCGCGTACGTCGTCTAATACGGGCAGACGGGCAGACGGGTAGGCACTGGCACAACGAGAGTCAAACAGTGTGATAGTGGGAGAAAGAGAGAGAGAGAGAGAGAGAGAGAGAAAGAGAGAAAGAAGGAAAACAAATACAGTTATATATATATATAAATATGCGAAATTGTGATTATACTGTTTTGGGACGTAACAACATGACAAGCATCCGCTACGGTATAGTATAGTATAGTATAGTATAGTATAGTATATAGTACGTCATAATAATGCGAAAGGTGATGTGAATTCAAGAGAAATGCAGCAACTACCGTGTTAGAGAAGGCATCGCGGGTGCACGGGTCAAAGGGCGAGACGCCGTGTACTTTTTTTTTTTTTTTAATCCACTAGGTGTACTATCACAGTCATTGATGATAAAGAAGGGGGGTTGGGGTCGAAGGGGGGAGTGGGTGTTTGTCGATCGCTCTCGTCCCTTGAAAATTTTGAAGTTTCGATACGAGTACCAAGAGCGCGTATATCGAGATTCGCGAGAGTATCGTTAAAAGTCGATTGTCAAATTAACGCGGGAAATTCAAATATTTTCGAGAGACGAGAGAGAAGATGGGATCGAATTGACATCGGGGGGGGGGGGGGGGTGTTGACGGATGATGTGACGCGATATGTACCGATCGGACTGATTCGAAGCATGGTACCGAGATAGGTTTTTTTTTATTCTGTGACTATTGTTGTTATTAATATTAAAGTTATCTTTATATCTCGGTCTCACACTTCGGGCCGTGCGCTCGCTTGCTCCGGGCCACTTAGTTCGGACCAAGAGACGGTAGATGGCGTTAACGGTTGTCTCTGACTGTATTACTTGGTTTGTAATTGATCGATTGCGGAACACGGGAATCCAATGGTGCAGCCACTAACGACGCGAGCGAACGCACGGTCCCGTCTTCTCCCTTTGTTCCTATTGTTTTCGTGTATACAGTATTGTATATATTGTATACGGTTACATAACGTATGCATATATGTATCAATAGATAGATATAGGAGATATATATATAGATATTTATGTATAATATATACGTAACATCATAACCAATCACAAAGTACCTTTTGGTCGATTTAGCGAGCTTCTCTCTACGCTCGGGCTCAGACTGAAACAGAGATCACGCGCAATTCGCTATTAGTCATTCCCAGTCATCGAGCTCACTGTCGCCGCTATGTAAACTCCGCTCGACAGTAACGAATCCTACCCACGCGGCCTGTTATACTCGGTTGAGTATAATTTTGTGAGCAGCCACTCTTTTTTTTCTGTTTTTTTTTTCTTTACTTCCACCGTCGTCGTACCTCTCGAGCCTCGTGACTTATTCGTCGGGGCATTGATCTTGTCGCGATCGATCATTAGCTCACGATCGGGAAATTATTTTTTGAAAAAAAAAAAAATTTTTTTTAACACTTTTTTTTTCGCTTATTCTCAACTATCTCATCCTCGTCCCTCTTGCTCTTTCTGTATCCTTCCCCTCTTGACCCTCGCGCTGGTCGTCCGAGCCGACTGAAATTTTTTGGTAAAAATTGTCAAAATCGACAAGGCGACAGTGTGTATTTAATCAAGAGACAGACATAGACAGAGAAAGAGAGAGAGAGAGAGAGAGAGTGAAGACGATAGAGACAAGACGAAGAAGAAAAAAATGAAGGAGAGCGAATAAGACCCAAAGAAAGAAAAGTTGGACCAAAAATAAAAGTACGTCCTGTATATGCAAATGTGAGGAATCTTCAACGTCATTTTTTTTTTATATCGATCAATAATAATTCTCAACGATCGTCCGACTCGAGTGACGATCGATCGTTCTTCGATTACGATATTTCGCACGCGAATCGGCCGATCTCATTGATACCGTATTACTTACTTACAGACGATGCCCTGGGCGAGCTCAGAATGGGTCTATCGCACACTGGACACTATATACGACAATGTTAAATGACGTGTCAGTCAGCCGTCAAACATGTAAGTGAGATCTGTCAGTTGAATCGATCGATCGATTAATTCGATCGAGAAATTCACTCGAAAATTTGTAAACGGGCCAAACGTAATGCGAACTCACAGCGTTTCTCGCACACGGTGCTTTTATACGTACTAAACGAGAAAACGACGTTACTATAGGATCTATATCAATAATTAATTTTTATCAATATATATATATATATATATATATGTATGTATACTGACGATATACATATATAAACCCGTCAAAGGGTAGTTACGAGGACATGTCGCGCTCGGAACGGCAAGACGATATTTTTAATAAAAAAAAATTTAACCTTGAATCCTTATCTAATCTGACGAAACCATAATCTATCGTAATTCCGAATTCAAGAAAAAAAAAAAGTCCTGATAACTACCCTTCTTAAAAGATATACATATATATATATATATATACACAGCGTAACGATAACGCACCAGCGGCTGGAAACTTCGGTGTTAGATGTTTGTTTGTTAGCTCGCACGAGTGACCACGATAAGAGACATAAACAGCATTATCATAGCAATCGTTATCATTGAATAATCCATAGGAGTTCAGTTCGATTACAATTGGGATATTTAAACGGAGGCGCAGCTTTCGGATGGATCGTGAGTTAAATCGAGAGTCAAAATCAATTGAAAAAAAAAAAGGATCGCATGTTATGTATAATATACATGTATAGAGATAGAAAGAGAGAGAGAGAGAGAGAGAGAGAGAGAAAGAGAAAGAGGAAAGTTCGAGGAAGAGTAAACAGAATCGAGAAGCCACGATGATCCATGGATCGCGATCCATGAATCAATGAGGACACAGATCGAATCTGCAGATTAATCCCGAAGTCGTTTCTGCAGTTTCGATAATAATTTTTTTATCACTATCCTTATCAGTGACTGATAGCCGGTGCCTGAGACATTGGATCGCGTATCGTTATTCAGCCGATACTGATTGATACGAGTTCAACCAAAAAAAAATACCGGACTCTACGTTATCAGCGGAGCACGCGCATTGCATCGTTATCAGTTGCAATTCGGCTCGGCTGGCTTATCCAAGCGATTATATCCCTGGTCCTCGTCTGGTCGGAGGGAGGGAGGGGGGAGGACCTCATCGCGTTACTCCGCTGGTCATCATAGTCGAGGATCGGCCGACGTGTCTACGACTAATTGCCACACGATGGGCAACGGGTACCTAATGAAAAATTCCTACACGTACCCCTATACAATACATGAGCACAGTGTGATAAGAGATAAGAGTAACAGTATGTATATTGTATTATATATATATAGTGTATAGTATAGTATAGTATATATCAGGTGATAAGGGTGCTCGATGGGACATACCCGTTTGGGAGTGCGGCGAGTCCATTCCGCGATGGCCGCCGTCCTCGGGCCTCAGTACCGGCGAGAACGTCGGGGCGCTGGATACCGACACCGTCGGCGTCTTTTCAGTCTTCTCGTTTCGTATGAGCTGGTGCACCGGCGGCGGACCTACGCGTGACGTCACCCATCAGCGATCAAATGATACGACACACACGAATCTCCATACTCGCGCCAAACGCTCATTCGTTCCTTCCGATCCTGAGTGATCCTGTTACGCGACATTTATTCGTAACAGTGATAACAACAACAGGGACAAACATGGCCGCTCTGGTCCGGCGCTAGTATCACGTCCATCTAATTTTTTTTGCAAATACGTATATATGTATATCCTATACCAGACGTCCTAGCGATCCGTTATCGACGGAGTAGAGCGGCCACAAGTAAATAGTTCCTCGTCAGCATCTTGGTCATCTTCTTGGGGCGTCGCACGAGCCTCCAGCGAGGCGGCTCTATCGTTTGATCGATGAAGGGCAGAACGTGAGGCGGAGGCATTTGTAGAGGTTCGTGTGTGTCTCTAGGATCAGTGTGTGCGGTGTGCGTGCGTGTGTCTTACAGCCAACGAGGGCACAAGGGAGGGAGGGAGGGAGGGGGGAGGGGGAGACGTTGGTGGGTCGAGAGGATGACGGACCTCAAGAGGAGGGGGGCAGATTTTGAAACTTACTGAAACTAGCCGCAGGCTGAGCGTGGTCCGCGGCCGTCGTTGCCGATGGTGGGGTGTAGCTGCTGCAGTAGTACGGCGGGTGCTCTATTTTGATCGCGTTTATTTGAGGCTGCATGTCGCTGAGGTCATGCAGTATGGACGCTGAAACCAGACACACATCAAGCTCGTGAGTTTCTCCTTTGCTACTTTGCCTCCCGCAAGGTGCAACGACGCTCGTTCGTTCTTGGTACGCGTGTCACGCGCAGGGGATGAATTGGAGGGGGGTTTTTAATTATGAATTTTTTTTTTTTAAATATTTTTCATTTCGTTAAATTTTACTTTTGATTTGCTAAAGGTGCTTCTCAGAGAGAGAGAGAGAAAGGGGGGGGAGGAGGAGGGGGTTTAGACAAGAACCTGCGTAATTTCCAACCCCGAAAGTGCACGCGTCTGATCTATTAATAGACGCGCTCCCGGTTTCCCGTAAAAAGCTCAGGAGTTATAACGGTCTTAAACCGCGGCACGAGCCTCGATATTTATTCGCGCTCGGTATTTATTTGCATCGGTAAATAGGTATGCGCTGACGCGGATCCTCCCGGGACCAGGTGCCTCCTCTTCTGTAGTGCACGAGCTTTACGCGTTTACAGGCGTCTCGATTCTCGAAGTATTGTCGTCTTTATTTTTTTTTTGTTTGGAAATTTTTTTTTCGATTTTTTTTTTATATCCTATCGACTTGAAAACTTTTTATTTCCCTCTGGCCAGTAACCGTTAGCTCTTGTCAGCCACGAAATTTTAGCGTCGCGACGCCCGTTACCAGGAAAAAAAAAATTGCTTTTCTCACACCTACACGACCGCATACGAGAGTGCAGATTGAAAACGTGGATATTCCTTTCGGAGAAAACGATTCAGCTGCTGGCATCATACGGCGTCTCGTACACTCGCAGGCGTCGCGACGGTCAGATTCTCGCGGAGGCAAAGTGCAAGAGGGAGTCCGTGAGCCTGCGAGGCTGCGAGGCCGTGAGCATTGTTCGCGTCTATTAATACTCCTGGTTGCATACTAATCTGCTGCACGGGGCGCTACTCTCTCTCTCTCTCGCTCTCCCCCTCCTCCCCCCTCCTCTCTCCCATCTCATTCTCTAGATCGTACACTGCTCTATCCTCCAAATCCGTGTTGCTCCCCTGGCCTATTATTCCACTTAGGACACCGTGGACCAGAGAGGCAGCCTCGTGGAGCCTATCTAAGAGAGAGAGAGAGAGAGAGAGAGAGAGAGAGAGAGAGAGAGAGAGAGAGACAGTACATGAATCTGAACGAGATTGGATGCTTTCAAGAGGCGCGTGTCCTTTAACGCAATCGTATGGCAATGTAAAAGCACCGTAAGTCTTCTCGCAGACGCGCCGCTCAAGTCCGTCCGATACAGGATTGGTACAAGAAGCGCGACGCTAAGTCGCTCCCGGTACCGAGCAACGTATCCAATTCCTTCTACCTCTCGAAAGCATCCAGTTTCTTTGAGCACTTGAGAGCGAGAGCGAGAGAGATAGACAGATAGACAGACAGATAGATAAAGAGAGATAGAGATGTATATATATATATATATATACACATAGAGACCGCAGGAGCGCTCATTTCACCATAGTGGATGTGATTGGCATGATTTACCATATGACTGTAGGGTTTTGCCGTACCTTTTGAAAGCATCCAGAGCTCCTTCGAGCTGAAGACGCCCGTCGCGAGGATCGTGTCGTTGCAGACGACACCGTTATACAGTTCGTGGTATCCTGCACCTGAGAACAGATCCAATCGATGCTTCGTCAAGATCGGCAATCACTCGATCGATCCCCGTAAGGATCCTATTTAAATCAGAGCTAACAGATCGAACCCCATGAACCATTCGTCAACGATATCCAATCAATGGGTATCGATAACGAACTTTGATACACGTGTCTTTATCATCGACACCCTCCCCCCTTCCCCCTCCCCCTTCCCCCTCCCCCCCACTCTTTGTTCTCTTGACCGATTTCTCAAATACTGCTCCCCTCGAACGAAAGCCTCTTTTTGCGTACCTTTCCGCCGCCTTTCTTCCTCCTTGTTCGCGTTGCAGATCCCATTTAGAACCTCTGAAAGCACATAAAATTTTTAATTATCTTATCGCCGATCAATCGTTCGTCGTTTATTTCACGTCTGACCACAATGCCGCCTGTACTACTTCGTCCTCTTATTCTCGTAGTCTGCTTGCACGTGGTACACTTGTTTATCCGTTTATATGTGTGTATATGTATATATATATATGGTTCTATTGCAACGTCTCCCTACCCATGGCAGTCTTGCTAATCATTTCGACCTCATCCCCCTCGTCGCCCCTTCCACTTCCCAGCTTCCCTGTCACACGGTGTTTTATATCTCGCGATCTTACGCAAATCTCATTACGCAACATATCACCGAAATACTCAGAGCCCGGAACGTTCGAGTTCCTCGAGGGCGAGAGGGAAGGCGGAACGGTGGTTGTTTGCGCGGCTACTTTACTGCGTCCACGGCGTAAATAATGCCGGGATTGATACCAGGAGACATCCCGAGTTGCGATAAGAGCTCGCGAGGTATGATAAGAGCTCGGGAGCTGTGTCCATTGGTAAAGCAGTGGGAGTCATTGGTGAAATGTTAATGGCGAAAATGTATATGTGGTCCATGTGGTCGTCTGGGGGGGACAATGAGCTTGGAATATTTAGAGAGACGACATTCAGGGCCAATGGGTCTATTGCGGAAGCTGCAGAGGAGGAAGAAGATGAAGAACGAAGAATAGGGCTGACGAAGAGAACGGGGAGACGTGTGGTGGAGGAAACCGAAGCGGAGCACGCGATGAAGCTGCTACGAGGCGTCCATTGCCTATTTATTTATAGAGCGAGCGCACGTCGGCGCACATGGTCTCTCGCACGCATCCTCTCCTCTCCTCTCCTCTCCTCTCCTCTCTCTCTCGCTCTTCTAGTGCCCCACTACAGGAATGCGATTCTGTATATATGGACAGCGACAGATCAGCCGATACACAGAGCGTCTTTCTTGAGATGACAAGAGGCACGAGATCGATGGATGCTGCAACTGATGTAATTTCGAGTAAAATTTTTTACGAATAAAATTATGAATTTTTATCTTTTCAACTTTTTTAACTGATAAGAAACATTTTCTACGCAGATAGACTCCGAGCGATGATGATCCTAGGAGCCGCGCGTCATCGCGAGGTTGATTGCGTAAGGAGCGTCGCCTTTTACGAAAGCGTCGCCAGGGACAGGTGGACGGTCCCATCGACGTTGGACGGGACCGAAGCCGAGCGTCTTGTTATCGCGCGGAAGATAGAGCGGATGGGATTGGAGATAAGCAAGAGGGAAAAAAATGGGCGGTCGGTTGCCGTAAGAATATCAGATATCAAGAAAAACGTGCTCGACGCGTATTTGCACATCATCGACGTCTTCTTTACGCGTTATACGATCAACATCATGAAAATTCCTGGCCCTCTCAAAATATACACGGTGGCACAATAATATAAACTTCGTGGCTGCCATCGCTCTACCTCTCTGTCTGTCTCAAGGAGATCAGTGGATCTGCGTCGATGAGGGAAAGCCATAGTGATAACGAAGAGAGAGAGAGAGAGCGAGAGAGATAGAGAGAAAAGTCAAAGAGCGTCGTATGATAAAAACATAGCAAGTAAGAGCCTGATGTCTGGAGTGCCTAACCTACCCCATGTCTTGGCAGCGCTGCCTTTTTTTTTCTAGCTAGTACGATAGGCTCGGCCAATTTTTGCGTCAACCGGCTGTAAACATTAGAAAGGAGGCTGCCAAGCCAGCGAAGGGGCCGTGTGACGGGTCCGTATACGTTATCGAGCCAGAAACCCGGCAGCTACGTGCACGTTCCGTGACGGACCAGAAAGCGATACGTTTATAGGAGTAATGCGAAACGGGCGGCCGGACTCCTGGATAGGCTGACTGGCTGCGCGACCTTCGCACGGGGTTCAGCATCCTCCGTTTAAATGTAATCTGTGACTTCGACACGAGGATCTTCCCGTGAACGTTAAAGCACCCGATTCCCGCGGCTCACTGAGCTGGGGAAGCCGGATGAAATTGGCAAGACGTTCCAAGAAACTTTGAATCGAAGCCGAGTGGAGTAGTGGCTGCCCATTGAACGAACGAATGAACGAAAGGGAGGTCGTTGGCATGGTCGTGATGAAAACGCACCAGAAGTACTGTTGATAGAGAGAGAGAGAGAGAGAGAGAGAGAGAGAGAGAGAGAAAGTCGGGGGGAGGGGGGGGTGGGATGGCAAAGAGGTGAAACCTAAGCAGAGACTATCCAGGTAGGTCACGTAACCAAGAGTACACGGTATCGTACATTGTCCTTAGTCGTATGACCAGGTAGTAGCAGTCAGTCCACGTGGACAAATACTTACCGTGACTCGTGATGAAGTTAGCGAGGTAGAGGTCGAGTTCCCGGACGGAGACGTTTATGTGATAGGGATTGACGCAGAGGCCAGGTTGGGCGCATTCCGCCGTCTTCTCGAGCCGCTCGCCGTCGGTCGACTCCAGAGGAATAGCCTTGAAGAGGATCACCATGACCAGGTCCAGCCGCCATACCTTTCGCAAAAAGATAAGAACGATCGTATAAAAATGTATGAAAGGAAGCCACTCGCCAGGCGCCGATGAACTCCCGCTGAACCCACCTTGTCGGCCTGGCGCAGACAGTCGATACGTCGCATCTTCCCTTTCTGATCAGGATTGCTGAGGACGCACATGGCCGGCCTCTTGCCGGTGATGCTCAGCACGAAGTCCTCCCGGTACTCCTGGGTGATGTCCTTGCGCAATTTTCCCAGGAGGCGCGAGGCCCATTTCTGTTTGACCTCCAGCTTCTCGTTCTGCAAAACCAGGTCAAAGAGGGTCGATTACTCGTGATCGGTCCGAAGAAGGGACCAAGACTGATCTCGTCCTAGGCTCCTCGGGTACCGACCACTAGGCTGGTGTCATCCTGACACTTGAGGTAGGCTCTATCGTTATCGTCGAAGTTGCAATTGCTACGGGAGAACGGCTCTCGGAGCGTGCTCGACGATGCGGACGCGGACGGTTTAGGACCTCTTGGATGCAGCCAATTTATGCAGCGCACGCGGACGGCCCTGGTACACGTGGAATAGCAAGGAGCGCCTTAAGCTCCATGAGAAATGCATTCGAGGCGCGCGGAATGCATCGGGTGCACCGCTTGCAATCTTTCCACGGTCCGTGTCCGCGCGGTCTGTGCCTGTGCGCGTTTTTACCAACGGTCCCTTCTCGAGTGGGTCTTCGTGAGCGTTTCGCTCCTCTCTGCATAAATCACGGCTCGTGTACGCACGTACGTAGCGACATGCGTTACCTAGGCGCGGCACCGTAGTTACCTCGTTCACGCATCGATTTCTTATTCCGCTTTGCGAACTTTGATTCTCTTCCTGGACCCCCCGCCCCCGCGCTTGCTCGACATCGACAGAGCAGGAGGGAGGGAGAACAAAAAGATGGAATTTTTTCTTTAAAAAAAAAAAACATAAATAACAAAACAACAAATTAAACCTCGACCCAGGACGTTCCCGGCAATTATTGGAACGCGGAAGATACGCCGCGACGCACTGCGTCTATTTCCGTTTTGATGTTTCTGGGTGCGTTAAGACACACACATATATATATATATATATAGAGAGAGAGAGACGGGCAGAGAGTATCGTGCAATCGGAAGATAAAATAATTTAAAGGACGCCTTATACGTAAGGATGGACGCGTCTTTTGGTTTGCCCTAATTGCTCAATCCGCCCGAAGAAAATAACACGTCGGAAAGACGCGTCGAGCAGATTTAACGGTCGCGCGACGCTTTTCCGTCGCTATGTGATTTCACGTCGACGCCAACGTCGACGCCGAGGACGCGCCGGACGCTGACGGTAACGCGAATGGAAAACGCGGACGCAACAGCTGCCGCCGATTTATTTTGGATTTCGTTCGTCGGCGCGTAGCCATCGCGAATGCCCGTCCCCGGTGCTTTTGCTTTTCTATATCTATCTGTGAGAGAGTGTGAGACACTTGCAGCCTCTCTCTCTCTCTCTCTCTCTCTCTCTCTCTCTCTCTCTCTCTCCGTCACTCTTTTCCGTAGCTTCCTCCTAGTCCGTATCGAAGGCCTCTCGGACCACGTCGGGTCCACCTTAGCAGAGGCAGGACTGCACGCGGCTCAGGCACGGCTCACGAGCGTCACGGCTCATTCCGGCTGGTTGCAGTGCTGGGCCGTGTACGTAGGTTACCGCGCGGCCGTACCGCAACGCTCCTCTACTATCTCCCAGGCTATTTTCAAGCACGGGAAATAAAGCACAGACTGCATTTTTAGACTAACCAGCGACGGTCAGCTAATTCCCGTGATTCTAGCGTACCCCGGCGCAGTTTGGGTCTCCGCGAGAGACTTCCTGCCAGTCCGCTCTCTACCTCAGTCTCCTTCCACTCCGCGCGACGCCCGGCGTATCCGCCTAATTGCTCGCGCGATTATCCTCCTCGTGGGGACGGCCTCGATTCCGGTGGGACCAAATAGAGAGATGGAGAGAATAAGCCTGGCCGGAGGGAGAGGAGTGACTTTAGACAAAAGGGTGTGTGTGAGAGAGAGAGAGAGAGGGGTAGTAGTGTGGGATCGCCAGAGAGAAAGAGAGACCAAATGGCTCACTGCGATATTCCGTGGCGATGCTGGCTACCCTATCCTTTTGCTATAGTGAAAACGAGAAACGGAGGCGTCGCGTCTCGAAAGTTTCCGGGAGGGACGCGGGCTCGGCGAGAGGGCGTCGGGGCGTCGTCGGGGCGGACGACGTCGACGGGTTTCCTACGTCCGAGGGCCTCGAGAAAAATCAAGGAGAACGGCGCCAAACCATAGGGAAAGCCAGCGGGAACTTTAATATTTAGATTCAATTACGAAAGAAAGGAGAGAGAGAGAGAGAAAGAGAGAAAGAGAGTACCGTTATGCGGCAAATTGTCGCAGAGAGAAAGAGCAAATGAAAAAAGAAGAAAAAACATAGGGAGAGAGAGAGAGAGAGAGAGAGAGAGAGAGAGAGAGAGAGAGAGAGAGAGAGAGAGAGAGAGAGAGAGAGA
>JASANN010000081.1:255401-269224 GCA_031762395.1 Calameuta pygmaea | reverse complement strand
GAGAGAGAGAGAGAGAGAGAGAGAGAGAGAGAGAGAGAGAGAGAGAGAGAGAGAGAGAGAGAGAGAGAGAGAGTAAGAACATTAATGGAACAGCTATCTACGTCGAACCATGAGCGTTTCCGGTCTCAGCTGTAATTGGCGCCTGGTTCGTAGATAAAAAATGTTCTGATTCAAAATGAAAAAAATTTTTTTTTTAAATTTGCTAAAGAGTATTTTCCAAAAAAAAAATATACTCTGTACGTCAAATTGACTTCGTGCAACACGAGGGCAGATGTAGCCAATAGAAATTTTGACACCGCCAGTTCGGTAAAGGGTCTCTTACTCACGATTTCGATATCCGCTACGTCTGTCCTTGTCTTACGCGCGTAAGCGCCTATAAGACCCTCTCTCTCGCACTCACGGACGTTATAAAAAATTCGTAAAATTCAAGGCTTCAGGGACCCTTCCTCGACGGACGTGCCTTGACGTATCTTCAATAACGAAATATCACAAGTGGACACTTTCGTGTCTCCTTTTCGACTGAATGGAGCCGAAACTTTTGTAAAGTGCCTCTGGCCTACTGGCAACCTCTCGAGCATACCGAAATCGCGCGTCCCATGTCACTTGGCTCCCGTCGGAGTCTCACGAATGGTGGAAGCGCCAAAGCGCGGCACACGTCCTCGTCAACGCCGATGCACGAGGAAGCATGTGGCCGCTTGGCTACTTCTGGGTTCGCACGCCAAATCAACACACCGTCGTTCCTCACGTCGTGCCACAAATTACGTCTCCGTGTCGTCCCGACGGCACGCGACCAGTTAGCCACGCGGTTCACCAGATCGCCGCGAGCGCGAGGAGCAGGAAAGAGACAGAGAAAAAAAAAGAGTCACCAGCAGCAACAACGAGAGACGGTAGAAGCCGTCGTAGGACCAGCCCGGAATTAAACGGGACACTCGAAATTTTTCGGCGATTCAGGAGTTTCAGAAGGGACCGCGATTGGCCATTGGCCACGGGGTCTTTTACTTTTTAGCTCTTTCCGAACTTTTTTGCTTTTTGTCAAGGTCCGTTCTTCTGTTTTTTTTTTTCGTCCCAGGTTACATAGAGACCAGAACGAGTCGGGAGAAACTGTCTTTGGTAGCGCACCTCCTCATCCTCCTCCGTCTCTACCACCCACCCACCCTCCTTCCACAGTACCAGGTGGGGGGGAGGGGGGCGAAGTCGAGCAGGGGGTCGGTCGGTTGCCGGAGGTTGGTAGGAGGTTAAATTCAGGCCACCCCCGTAACCCCTAAGTATACAGTGTGTAAGCTATAGCCACGCGGGCTTCGCGTATGTACATACGTAGGATAGGTATATGGCATTCGTACATATGTACATACGTACGTACGTAGGTACATAGAGACACATAGACGACGCGCTATGCGCCTATCGATTCGGTTTTTCGGGTGCAGGCCTCGTTTCGGCACTCGGCAAAGTCTCAACCCCTATGCAAAAATTGCTCGGGTCCGTATCTTCAGGCCTTACTTACTCTATGGTCTTTGCTCCGTTCAGCGTTCGCGAGCAGCCCGCGACCCGATCGCTCGGTGTATCGTCGTGGACCGAGCGAGGAATCGTATTCGAGAGAGGGGGGAGGGTAAAAAAAAACCGGCACCCCGTTGGACGAGTAAGGGACGAAAAGTGGGGGGATCGGCGTTAATACGCCGAGTAAACGATGTCAATGTGAAATTTATGGGGGGTTCCCCGGCATGAGTGGTTTTCGTTCGTTCCAAGGGTCGCTCGGGGATGGGCTAAGTTAGCGGGGGGTGGCTCGGGACGGATAGACTGGGAATATATTTATTAATTTGGCAACCGTCCCGAGTGTATAGCTGGTGGCCTCTTACGTTACTACGTTATGACGCGAACAAAGCGACTGCACGATTTCTTTATAGGCAATTCCGGGGTCTGCATAGAGTGTTGTAAATATTACAGTCCGCCCTCGAAAACCACCCTCCGCGACCCTCCGCGACCCTCTTGGGCGGCTCGGCAAATGCATTCGCGTACCAAACATGACGACGCACAACCAAGAGCGCATCGACACAGCCGACGTAAAATATCTCTCTCTCTCTCTCTCTCCTTGGCTACTATATCTGTATCTATGTCTCTCTGTGTGTCTGTGCATGTATATATATATGTTTCTGACCCCTGCTGCCTCTCTGTCGCAGACGCGCTTATTTTTCTGCACTTTATAGCCGCGCGCGCACATCGCGACTTCCGGTTTCAAGATTGCGTCCATCCGGTATCTTCGCGAAGGAGACGCTTGGGTCTGGGGGCAAATGTTTGGATTGGTCTACCCTCTTCCTCTTCACCCCAATTCTTATGGCGGCTCTTACCTCTTGAAACCATCATTCTTTTTTACCCCTTTTACGCGTGCATATGTATACACTCTCTCTCTCTCTCTCTTGCTTCTTGGAGAACAACAGATATGTATATATATATATATATATATATATGTGTGTGGCTGCATGTCATTTCCAAGAACCGCCCCCATTTCAGATGAGAATTCAAAGATGCTGGAGATCGAGCACGTGGTACACAGACTAATATCGTGGCTTTGGGAGTCTAACGATTTTACATAATACACAGATTGGACTTGGCCCACCCACCCACCCATCCACCCACCCGCCCACCGAGACAGCCATCGAGGGATGCTCTTGTCTCGGAGTAAACGAATGAAATATATCGCTATGCCATTCCAGGACCACCCTTGGCCGTCTCGGGATCATAAAGATCATCCGATCAGCAACGACGACATGGACCAACGCCTGAGTCGGAGTCCGACGATTGTTTTGATGGTCGAAACGTCGTTGCTACTTTTTTTTTTCTTACGGACAGAGGCTGGACCATCTCTGGAGGAGACTGACAGATAGCCAGGTACAGGGAGGCAGATCTGCGGGAGGATAGATGGGTGGGTTAGGTAGGCCCGTTGGGTGAGCTCGTTAGATGAATGGGGCCAGCATGCATCGGGAGGAGTGGGCAGGGGGGAGGGGTGCTAGTTTGCATAAATTTAGGAAATACAGGGTAGAAAATCGATATCCGCATAGAGATTATAGATGGTGGTTGGTAGGCGCCGCGTAGCCGCAGCCTCCGTCGCGACGGCGTATGCGCTACATGTCTATGCTCTCTACTCTGCCGCCACAGGCAGCATTCGCTAGGACCATCGTCGCTGCCATGGCCTTCCTCATCATCCTTTGGTATACAAAAATTCTTTTTTTTTTTTCGATAAATTTCAGCCCCCCCGCCCCCCAGCCCCCCATCACTCTACCAATCTTCGCAACTATCCAAATCAAAATCGTCTGCCGGTCCACTTTGTTTTTTCTGGTCTAATCATTCGGGCCTTCTCGATCCTAAGTGATTGCTCCCGTTCGTACAGGACGGTCGATATTAGAAAAAAAAAAAAAAAAAAAAACGTCTACAGAGTCAGAGCAGAAGGACAATTTGCGACGATGCGATATATCGATTTTGAGGAATCCTTTTTCAGGAGGATCCGTCAGTCCATCGACTAAATATCCCGCATCATCGCGGGATTAAAATATTGATCGAAAGGGGCCGCTGGCTGGAGAGAGAATGCGAATTGTGGTGAAAGGGAAGTAGCGGTCCAGGGTGCAGGGTTGAGAGGGACGAACGACGAAGAGGATAGATAGGAAGGAAGACAGGGAGAGATAATAAAAAAAAAAAGAGGAAAAAAAATAGTGAAAAAAATGATCAGGAATTTAGCGACTAGTCGCTGAGGGCACTCGAGCTAATCGTTTGCATAAGCAGTCAGAGAATTTGGTACCGACGGAAGACGCTGCTGTGTACACAGAGAGCTCAACAAAAGGGTCGGTGCTAACCGATGCTCAAGACGTCGGATCGGTCTTGGGTATGAATGAGAACCACTGGCTGGGCGGCACAACGTCACGAGGTCGTTCAGCGCCAGAAATAGTTTCGAACCTCATTATTTTTTACTCTTAACCGGTGAAATTTTGTGAACGGATTTCGAAAGAGGGTAGTCGACGGTTGTGCAAGACGACGTGACAACGTCGACGGTACCCGACGTCTTCGTCGGGGTCCGTATGGGTGATGAAAAAAAAAATTTCCCTCGAGCCCGCCTCAAGTGTCTTACATGAAATCTATCGTTCGCGATGCATGGACCGGTAGATCATAAAAAAATATAATGACACACAAATTGGATGATCGTCAACGTGGTCTGTACTCACTTGAAGTTCCTCCTTGCACTGTCGCTCCTCTTCGAGACTCATCCGCTTCTCGTGCTTCTTGTAGTATCGCCTCTTGGCTGCCTGTAGGTTGAACCACGTGTACGAGAAAGACTTCACGAACGGTAGGAGGGCCTCAATGAATGGATGGAACTCATCCTGAAAGCAAGGAGGTGCGTGTCATTTTGCGCCTGCTCCGGGAACCCTAGACCACGTGCACATGCGGCCCATCCACAGTGGACCAGGGAGCGTTTGGTGTTTTGCTAGGTCCTCCAACGCGTCATCCAAAGGACCATGTCTATCTATGGTCTCCAGTGTGTTGTGGGCACTGTTGCTAAACAGCCTGGTACGTATAGCTACCCCAATCGTGGCCGACCACGTGCCACGTGTCCTGGCTGGATGATGGAGACGCTTAAACGAACACTGGTGTTAGCATGCAAGTTCATAGGTCTCGGTAGGATCTGGTTTGGATGGTTCGTGTGGGAATGCGTGTACGCCTGGCGCTTATGTTGGTTGGGCAATTTTTGATATTTAGATAAGCGATAACGACACCAACCATCGAGTACTCGCGAGCACTGCGGCCGCTGTGGCACACTACCGTCTCTCTATCCCTCTGGAGGTCCAGCTGTCAGAAGCACCGATTCTCGCAGTAGCCGTACGGGTCACGATACTCCTCCGCCTCTCGCTCGTAGGTCAATCTTGGCCTCATCTGCGAGAACCGCCTGGGATCCCCTTTGATATTACCACCTCACACCGTTTACTGCAGTCCGGCAGCGTTACGGACGCTTGGAGTGTTTCTTTTTTTTTTTTTAGTTGTTTATTTATATATCGCACTTTTGGTGATTCTTCTTTCTTTTTGTTTTACTTTTAGACCCCGCGACCTTTAGCCCTTCATCCTGGATAAATTGAATGATCACTCGTACGAGCTTTTTTGTCTAAGAGGGACAGGGGCATCACTTGGTAGCCCCAGCTCATACTTGGTCTCATGGGATTGACTTAGGGTGGTGTTTAATCGAATGTGAAGGATGAAGCGTCGCGACGTCGCGTTTTCGAAATCCTGTCTCGCGCTCGACTACCTTCGCGATTCTCGTGTCGCTGACGTCTCTTGACCACCTAGTCGTTTCTGCGATACGTGGGCGTCTTGCGTTTCTTTTTTTTTTCCCCTCAAGACTCCCAGAGAAGAGGACGCGCTACTCGCGGGCAGAGCTGTTATTGTTGTTGTTGATCTTATGCTGGATTGTCGGACCGACGCGAAACAGGAGGAAAACGAGAAAAGCACAGCTCCCAGGAACAACGTAGGCAACACGAGCTCAGCTGAGTCAGTTTAGCATGGAGGCCGCTGCGCAAAAATGTCCGTCGACCCGGTCGAATTGCTGCTTTCGAAAATATAAATATCTTTCTCGCACACGGCTCCGTCCGTGGTTCCACTGGGGACACGGCACGGCCCGGGTGTAGGTAATCGCGTGTCGCTAGCGCTAATGTGCGACATTCGGGAATTTAGAAACGGGCTTGTTGTCGTCCGACTACTATACAGCTAACCGTTAAATACCGAGCAGAATATTATTTTGCGAGATATTCAATCTCAGATAGCTCAATGTGGCTTCGGCCTAACGTGAGCGAACATTGAGCCATGGGAGCGAGCGCTGTGCCGTATGAGCGAACAGTGAGCTGTGCGAGTGCAGTTTGAGCTGCGTGAGGGAAGACTGAGAGCCGTATGAGCCAACATTGAGCCACGTGAGCGAACATTGAGCTGTACGAGCGAACATTGAGCTACGTGAGCGATACGTTTGAGCTATGAGAGCGATACGTTCGAGCTATGAGAGCGATAGACGTGCATGACTTAATTTATATGAATTTTACATCAAGAATTAACAGGGATGCTTATTTATTGTTGATGTAAAAACAAGCGGGTAAAGATTGGTACCAGGGAGGAGGATGAAGTGAGAGTCGCAGATCAAGTGCTGAAGATGAAGTTTCACAATGAAGTCGATTACTTCGAACAGCTTCGCGTATCACTGATCGGCGCGCACCAATTCGGCTACGTATATCCGGAAGCACGCGGTGGCGGTCCTCGCGTTTTTATATTAACGCGAGTTACGTTACGTCCGTCGGGAAGCACGGAGACGACGTCGGTCGTCGCGACGACACTGAGACGCCGGTGGACGAGACGCGCCGTTCTAGACGCAAGACGCGCCGCGGGCACCGCGCGGCGGCCAGGTACGGCACCCCAAACAGTTATTAATAGCTCATGTCCTAGCTTACTAGATTTGCCCTCGAACCCGACAACTCCTGGTGACTCTGCCACAGCGCGATCGCTGTTCTTTTTTTCCTCCCCACCCCTTTTATCATTAGCAATTCATCATCATCAGCGTCAAGATCATCATCCTCATTATCCTGATCTCTACGGTACACGAAGCATCATCTGTTTACGCTATTCGAAGTATCTTCGCCTCTCGTGAGTCGTCTAACGAGGGACTCCCGGAGGATGACCAGGTCGTCGAAGACCTCCTAGGGGATGGAGTACGAGATGAGCATGCAGAACTAGTATGGGTCTGCAGCGTCGAACCGTGGCTCGGGGAATGAGAGAAAGAGTTGGAGGATGAGGAGGAAGCGGAAGAGGAGGTCTAGGAGGGAGGCGACCACGCGGTTGCTGCTGCAGGCGATCGATAGCCAAACTCCTCTCCGTCTGGCGGGACATAACATAGACACCAGGCATAGACATAGAGACGTGGTCACGTATGTAACTAGGTACATGCCTACCCAGCCGTGGTAAGTGTAGCGCGACACTCTGGACCAGGGAGAAATTAGAACAAAGAGACCTAGGGTAGGAGGATCAGACGAATGAAGAATGATAAAGCCATGATTAAATGGCAAGACCAAAAAAGCTGCTCCTTAGCTTCGACAGAAGAATGTAAAAGAAAAGTCGTGCTAGAGGTTACCGCCTAGGCTCTAAGCACCAAGAAGAGCACCAGGCAGACAGGATGCTCGAGAGTCGCCCGGGACCAAATAAATGTCGCGTACGACGCTAATGACCGTTCTAAGTTTGAGGTGGATGACGTAGAGGTTGACGAGGTGCGATGAACCTGGTGAACCTTTAGAGAGCCAGTAAAAGATCCGGGAATGCGTGGAGAGTTTGTCTTTGAAAAAAAGTCAGGAGTTACTCGTTAAAAATGTGATCATCAATTTAAAAACACGTCGTCCTGGTCTGAACGTCATCACCGGGGAGTTTAAGTGTACCTGGTGCGATGGATAAACTTCGAATTGGATTTGCGCGTTCGCGTGCGCACCTCGTGCTCGAGGAGGGTGCGTGTCTGGCGCCGATAACGCTTAGGTTTTGAATGACGAGTAGTGGTGGACTGTCAAAAGGGCTTGGGAGCATCCTGACCACGTGCTTCGGGCGCCAGGCTAGAACCGGGTTTAGATCAAGGGACGAGGATCCAAAGTGATAACGGATATGATTAATACTGAGGTTTTAAGATTAAGGAAGCACCTGTCCTACGGAAGGGGCCTGCAGGTATGTCGAGACATCCGGTTCCACCATGCAGCTCCTCAGGGTATCCGGGATGAACATGAGTAGCTGAGACGGTGGCGGTCCAGGCTGAAGCCGATTCGCACCGTAGCACTCCTGCGCCAGCTGAAGCGTCCTGAACGTCGTGACGAGGACTAGGAGGCCGTCCCGACGGTGGGCTACACGCGAGGGAACCTCGTGGCAGCGCACCTGGTGCGGAGTAGTTCTCTGGGCTTTTTGTACTGCTGTTCCGGGTGCTCGTGGTGATGCACCCGAGAGTGGTGAAGATAATGACGGTTATGACGATGATAACGGTAAGGATGACGACGAGAGACACGATACAGGCGACTACTACGAGGACTGTGCGGATCGGTACCAGGAAGACACTGAAGACTACGAGGGGTGATCCTCGTGGAACTGGAAGCCGACTTCCTGGAGATGACGTAGCAGGAGATTCTTGTACTCGTGGAGTATCTTAAGGCGGTGCAGGGATGAAGCGTCGTGAAGTATCCTGGTCCTGGTGCTATCGTGCCCTGATTACTCTCTAGATGATCTCCTTGCTGGAGGTGCTGGCGATCTGGGGCACGCTCCTGATCCTCTCTCCAGTCCTCTTCGACGGCGATTTTCTCCTTGTTGCCGTTCCTCTTGTTCTTGCTGTGACTTTTTCTCTTGTTGGGTGGTGGCACACCGCACCCAGGCACACGCATCCTATCTAACGCGAGCCACACTCCTCACTCGACTAGCCCGTTCTCGTCGTTCTCGTTCTCGTTCCTGTTCCCGTTCCCGTTCCCGTTCCCGATCGGGAGACGCCAAGTCCCAGACTACGCCGACTCCCAGTGTAAAACGCTGCGTCGGCGTCGCTCTCGGCTTCGGCGTCGGCGTGAACCCGACGGGTCCTCGCGCAAGCTCAAGACTCCCAACCGAGAGAACTGACTGTCTGCTACACCGGGGTTTCACTCTTACGCTAACAGCAGCATCCTACACCGACGCGTCTGCTGCTAATCGTTCGCACAACGTCGACGTCTCCGTGTGGCGTATTTTTGATTATGCGAGTCCCAGCGTCTAGACGTGTCTGCACTTCTCTATTTCTCCCCAAGGATGTTTACTCTTTACTCCTGTACCTATAATAATTAAAGATACAGCGCCGGGGCATGATAAAACAATATGCAATTAAGAATTTAACTTGATTTACGTTTATGGAAAAGTTATTCTCTTGACATGGCCGACAATAAATGTCCCGTCTGCTAGATTATAAATGGAGCACTGGTCAGGTCGTAGCCCCGATGTTCTTCGAGTATCCGATTGTTGGGAACTTTATTATTTGCGAATAACTTTTTCCGTTCTTACTTTGGAAAACAATTTAACGATGGCCCAAGGACTCCCGAGTGTCACTGACGTGAAAACGATCGACCGATTGGCAACTGCTGCCAACCCTACCCTACCCGCGGGAAAAAGACTCCTGGCGAACGTGACGGATTCTACGGAATCGAAAAGACCTCTGATTCTCAATTCTTATCCCCCACTTTTTCTTCTCATACAAATGCAATGTGTTCGTGAGGCGTACATCACCGCTGTCATCGAGAGGCGGAGTTGGTCCGCGACGAAGTACCCTTCTGCATAACGATCAAAGATGGTTGCACCGGCAAATGCCAGTGGTGGGCTCGAACTTTAAATAAAATCGCGGCGACGTGCAGGGCGCATGCGCATTGCATTTGACACTTGAGAGGGGATTCACAGTAAGCACGATTATACTGATCTCACTGTCTGGGATCCTTCTTTTTTCTTTTTGTGAGATTACAACTTTATTTTAAATACATGAAATGTAGAACACAAAATGTTGAGTAACATTGTCATTGCGTGGAGTGGGGGGAGTCCAAAGCTCCATAATTTTCGCTCGTTATTTATTACAATCAGCGATGACTCTTTCGCACTCTTTGCGTTGGACTTCAAGTCGATTCTGGCAGTAATTAACATTAAAGACATCTAGCCGTTTTGTGGTATTAGGATTACGTACATCTTTTTTAATCTAGGAAGAGGGTACGAAGGATTTAAGGAAATGGGTCGAAGAGAGTAAAAAATGGCCATCGTGTCTTTCATTCTGCATAGAATTTGTTTCCGCAGCAATTATTCTTGAACACTTTCTAAATTGTACCACCTAAAACTAAATGAAATAATATGTAGTTAGAGTGCCATTGTAGGATCGTTAGTTATACCAACCCTCTTTAAAAATTCTTCGGCACATGTACGGGCTCGAGCATTTACTGATAGTTTCATTTCACTGAGTTCTCTATCTATCTCCTCCATAAAATGAATAACAAAATCAACGATCTTATGCTTGTACATTTGTTCAATGTGAAAATTGGTTATGAGAAAACTAATGTCGTATCCCTGAAAACAGAAATAAGTACATTGTAGTAAATTGTAAATTCATTTGACGTAAATACAGTAATTCTTGCCTACCTCTATGGGCGTTCTTCTGAGAATTAAAAAATTTTCAGCACGCATGGTCATGAACCTAGTGAACTTGTGACATAAGATTTTTTCCAAGTCATCTGCCTGCTTAACCGCGATACTTATTCTTACACTATTTATACTAGATTCGATGAGGACCTTCTCCTTGTCATTTCGACTTATGAGAATTGGAGTAAGGAGAAGTTCCCTACTTGCCCTGACTTCCACTTCGGGTTTATTGTGCTTCTCGACAATTTGTGATGAAAAATTCTCAACACACATTGCAGCAGTGAGAGTGCGTCTGACAGCTGTCAAGTAGGGCTTCAGCGACTGTAAAAACGAAAAAATGTTTAAAAACAGACATTTATACTCAATTCAATATCATAAAAGATAACGTGTAATCCAACCTATGCAAAAGTGTCACTGCCGCTCTAATAACACGATTAGTACTATAAAAATATCAACTTACCATTTTTTTCGTTTCAATTAATTACTGAAGCCAATATTTTCAAATAAGTATTTTAACTTCCAGATTCTAACTCGCACGAGATGTTTTTTTAGTGAAAAAAAATTCGTTATTAGGAAAATGTCACATTACTATGACTCTGTGCACGTCCGTGGGCTTGGTCAGTGTTCTGCGCATGCGTACTACGAAAAAATCAGCGCTCCGAAGAACACTCAGAAGTTTCTTTTCTTCACACTAGAGGCGCTAGATGATTGTTATGCATCTTCTACATTACTGCTATCGTTTGATCGTCTGTAGGTACAGGGCAATTCCTTTGATTAAATATAAATAAATTTGAGATGCCCATGAATTCCGAGGCTCGCAACTCTAATATATAAAATATATATAATATACAATAGAACTCCAATTAACAGGGGGCACTCAGGACCCAAGATTCCACGAATAACTGAAACTCCGATTGATTCGAATTAAACGTAATTCATTGCTTCGGCTAGTACAATTCCAACTTAATGCACACGAACTTATATGTTTTGAAAAACCTAAACCCTTGATGGTACAAGTGCCAAGGAAATGAACATATTCTAAAAGCAGACATGTCTCGCGCTTTGGCCAATTGCACTTTGCTCAACTGAGGCACTGGAAGGCGCAGGGTTGAACCGCTACCGGATAACCTGATCCCAGTTAATCAGTTTTCTACTGTATTTACATAGCAATTCAATGGGTCAAGCCATTTACAGATGTCTACTCATCCAGCCTCACGTGTCACTATGTCCCATATGATGCCTAGTCTATTTACCTCTTCAGTCAACGTTAATTCTGCAGATTTAGTGGATGACTTTACGTTTCATGGATAGTTCAAACACTGCAGGAGCAAATTTTAAGGACTAAATATTTATTTGATACAGTAAAAAAAATAAACATCTTGTTATTATAATTGACTGTATGGTATTTATAATAAATGAATTAGTATAAGCCACCAACTCGAAGGAATATACTTTCTAAAGATTATCTTAATAATATCATATGGCACTAAAATTAAATATGCATCCTTGGTGAATACATTATGTTTGTAAAACAAAGTGTGTATCGGTATTATAAACTTATTTTGGTTGAGATTAATAGTGCTGCGATCAGTAACGAATCATTGATGTGATTCTGCAATAATTAAATCTTGTTACGATATTCCTAAAAATTGGCAACTGGTGTTTTAGAAGGATTTGAAGGTACCATTCTGGGTGCGAAACTTTTTGTTACACTTACGACACATAAAGTAAGAGCAAATGTAGCTGCTAAATGCCATGCAAAAAAAAGAACTATTTCAGAACAGTCTGGAAAATAAGAAACACGAATCATATGAATGGTCCATGTTCTTTGAAGCAAGGTCATAGTAGCCCTTAAAAGTTTTACTTCTGGCCAAACAAGTTCTAATGTAACTGCAATTGCTGTCGTACAGGCAACGCAAGCAAAGATGAAATCGATAAGACTATTCTCCCCAATAACAGTTGCTAGGAACAGGAAACCCTCGACAAGAAAACTTAGTGCCAAAACCATTTTAATAACACAACGGTAGAAGATGCACTTGAATAGACAAACCTGAAAAAATATTTTTTATAAATTGAATGCAACATCTATGAAGGGATTACAAATAAATATTTTACTGTTATCTATGCTGCCATGTTATTCTAAAAGTCTAACAATATTTCTGAAATTTATTTTCCCAGTGCTTCGAATATCATTATATCAGGGAACCAAAAAGCAATGAAAATTTCTTCGATAAGCTCAATGTTTTTTGCCAGCAATTAAAATTTTGATAACTTTTTGGTCCCCCTAATATACATGATAATAGATGCTGCAAGTATTGCAGGATATAAAATAAAAGTTCAGTAACGTGTAATCGTTTTCTCTTAATTAGGTTTTTTTTTTACTGCTTATAAACAGTTGCTGATCCCAAAGTTTAATTTTACTTTTAGTTTACTGCGATATGAGAGCTGACAGAGATAACACATTAAAAAAAAAGCAATTAAGTGCTTGTTATTCTACATTGTTTATGTGATGTACGAAAAAGCCGAATTTAAAAAACCCAGAATGTAATAAAAATATTTTGCATCATAAGATATTAATGATAAATTCGAAAACAGTAGTAGATATTTAATTTTTCAATGAAAGTCAATAGTAGTTTTACATTTACGTTATCCGACAAATTATTAATTACATAAATATCAGGCGTACAACATGTTCTCGTACTGTTCCAAATCACTCGAAAAATATCTGATTTACTATGTCTTTCAAAGCTTTATTTACCTAATTATTTTATTTATCTTGTTTTTCGAAGTTTTTTTTAACAATTATGTTTCCCTTGGGAGGTTTTTTTATATTCTCAAGAAACGTCTGACGATACTTCTTCAGTCTGCGTTGCAGCTTCTTCCTACGCCGGTCACTGAAATACTGTATATTGAAATTGACTGGACCAACTCGTACATATATTAACGGCTGCCAAGAGAGAGAAAGAAAGAAAATAAATCGTTAATTCTTCCGTCTCTCACAGAATGTATAATTTCTGTCAAAAGTTAGTATCGAGAGTACATACATACGTTTAGTTGTAATAACAGCAAAATGCACTATGACTGTGAATTCAAATTTTCAATTCAGTCTGTACTTGACGTTTGCAGTTCGCAACAAAGAAAGGGATTCCCCGAAGACAAAAATAGAAAACATTTGCGACACGCAAATGATGTAAAAGAGACAAGGATGTGTTCTCAATGTGGTCTTATTTTCGACCAGGCTTCGCCTTCCAAACTGCCGACATTCGATGTTACATTTTCGTTGGTTCGTTAGTAAACATGTTTGATGTCAATAGCTTTTCAGATAATCAAAATCAAAATCTGGTGTTTAATTGGACGGCACTGTCTTTATTCTAATTGGATTTCTGTCCGTTTCCTTCGACGTTAATCGAAGTTTAAAGTCTGGTATCGTAAAATTATATTTGAAAAATTACATTAGTTTTTCAGATGGCCCAATCGAGACAGAATCTTTTGATAGTACGAATCAACTAATAAGAGCGTCTGGAGTATGAAGTAAGGATTGTCTGGCACATCTTCTCATTGAAAGAGTCAGCCATAAGGAAGGAAGGAAGGAAGGAAGGAAGGAAGGAAGGAAGGAAGGAAGGAAGGAAGGAAGGAAGGAAGGAAGGAAG
>JASANN010000081.1:225374-252834 GCA_031762395.1 Calameuta pygmaea | reverse complement strand
GGAAGGAAGGAAGGAAGGAAGGAAGGAAGGAAGGAAGGAAGGAAGGAAGGAAGGAAGGAAGGAAGGAAGGAAGGAAGAAAGGAAGAAAGTAGGGATCGGCGTGGTCCATGCTACATGTAAATGCAAATATGGACCAGTATCTCATAATTGAATAACAGTTAGAAGTATTAACAATGTTGTTCTCCTGTGTCAATCAAGCAATTGTATTAAACTTGTCGTTCGGTGCGGATTCGCCCATTCAATACCTTGCATAATGTTCACTAAAAAGCATCAGAGTGGATCAGAGGTTATCAGTGCGCTGAAACAGATGAATACCGAAAAGCATATTGCAGTTTCGGAGGCCACGTAGAGAGAAACAGCATGAAAGCAAGTCAATCTAGTATGTTGTGCCTATTGCATACAGAAAGTTAATTATGAGAAAATTAATTGCTTAAGAGGGAAATTAAAAAACAGTGCCTGGACATTATTCGTTCTGAAAAATTATGCTGAATGAAATTTTTATTTTATTTAAAATTCTAAGACATGCAAATCACGTGTTACAAAGTTTTGTTGGTTATAACTTATCGGGGGTTCAATAATTTTTTTGGGGTCTGCACATCGTATACGTAATTCAATTCGAAAAAGACAATCTATTATATAGTGTGAGTGATATAGTATCGCGCTCGTGGGGATATCTACGAATACAGCGACGTCTTTCAGTATACCTATATTTAATTGGAAAAGAGTTAATTAGGGATTTTTGAGCAAAATTTACGAAAGTGAAACTACATGGCCGGTATTATGATTTTTGCTCATAGTGTTGTCTCACTCTATTGCATGGCTGTGAATAAGAATACCAACGATACTTGTAGCACTGGAAGTGAATTTTGGAGCTTGCTCATAGTCAATTTGAGACGAAACACAGTCTTAAGACCGTAGATCTATTTTGCGACAAGATAATTCTCCCAGGTTCTAAAACCTGTTCAATGCTCCTTATGATCTGATTCAGATCGAAGGCAGAAGAACGAGCAAATAGCATCGATCAATAAGCAAGGTTCTTTAGAACTGATTTACGACGTCTGTAATGTTATACGTATTGATTTTTCACATTTCTTAAAGAAACCACGTGCCACTCAAATTTCCGGTTGGCTTATTCGTAATTACCAAAAAGTACGCATCGAAAGGATAAACGAGAAGACATTGCAATTGTGGCCGTCGGTACACTGTCGCTATTTAAATATAACTGCCAAAAAATGCTGCCATCTTGTGGAGATCCCTGACTTACCGACCGACGGTAAATGAGCAGCGCAGATTTGCAGACGTGTAAAATAGATAAATTAATTTGAGGAAGTAAAATTAATTAAGCTGCAGTTTAACGGGACTTTAAGATCTTAGGATAAAGTTAAAAAAACGACAAGGAAACCAGAAATCAGATACGTAGTTTTGTTAGATGAAAAGGAATAACCCGACGGTAGATATTAGCGAGAATAAAAAATTTGAGAATCAAAGAACTTCGTAAAACAAAAAAGAATGTTACTAGTAAGAACCCTAAAGTGATTAATAAATTTTCTGAAAATTGCAATAAACGGAATTTTATGGAACTAAGTGCCTCGAAAAAAATAAATTCAAATCACAGATAAACGTTTCATGAAAAATTGTCAGGAAACGAGAAATTCTTACGGATAAAACCACGTATCACAGGGATGTGAGTAGAAATACAAAATCGATCCTCATTTTGGTATTCAAAAGCCCGTTTGCGGATGGCTGTACAGGATGGTAACCATGGCCTTTCATGTACAGCTCAATTATCGTTATGTAAATTGACTCAGTTTTGTGGTGTGGTGGAAGCCCATAACGTATTACAGGAGTCGGTAAACCCTGGAGGGTACGTAGTTCGGCAGAAGCTACGTTAGAGGGATCGAAATTAGAAGGAGATGCCAGTATGCGGGTTTTATGAATCCAGCCATGGAAGACGTTCCAGAAGGCGAATGTTTCAGAATTGAAGTTTCCCAGAACAAAACTGACCTCGCTGTTTGAACTGATCGAGAAATTCTCATCCTTGAGTATCATGCTCTCCCTACGTGACACTCTCTCTCTTTCTCTCTCGCTCTCTCCTCTCGTCGTCGATACATCCAATGAATTGGAGGGTTGCGGTCGACAGTAGGCGGATTATTGCGGGAGGTTGTCACATCTGTCATACACAAGGCATTATTATTCCATTTTCACTGGGACCTTCTCGGCTCCTGTATATACTATTCTGGATAGGGTGCCAGACACAGAGAGAGAGAGAGAGAGAGAGAGAGAGAGAGAGCAAGAGAGAGGTTAGGAATATTCAGCACAGTCAAACGACAGAGAGAAAGCAGGTTCGAAGCACGAAAGAAGAGTGATTCCGATTCAGTCGATTGATTCGAATCAGCTGGTCGGATCCCTGCACGGGATTACACTTCCGTTTACAAGCGATAAACCTGTTTCCCACTGGTGTAGGCGGAACCTGAATATCTGGGAAAATCAGGGAATACGAGGCTTAGAGAGAAATACTAAAGGACTTTTGATAGGTCTGCCTACATTCGCACCCAGGTTATAATTTATTGTTTCTACTCGGTAGCAAGGAATATATATATATATGTATTTAAATTATAGAACATATGAATAGTCCAGATCCTATATTATATTTGGGCCTTATTTCCAGACAATTCCTATATGGGCCCGCAGCATCTACTCGTCGAATTGCACGTAATCCCTGCCACAGGATTACTCCCTATTTATAACCAGTAAACCTATTCTCGTTGACGATCCGGATAATGCGTCAGGAACATGGAGGATCCGGGCGGTGAACGTTCTCTGTTGTGCGGATAACGTAGTGCGCCGTGCGGAAACGGAATGCGGAGTGCGCACGGTTATTGTGCCTCCGGGAAATATTGAGTTTTCACGGTTGGGCGTGTCTCCTGGTGACAGAAGCTTTCTGGATGTCCAACGATTCTGAGCTGATCTCTTCTGTCTCATCTCGTTGTATCGGATAAGGTCACAAGATAGTTTAGACTAATTTTTGACACTGCTATCATAACCTTTGTTTCATTCTAGGACTTTACCCATTCAATCTGGAGAGGTTAACCGTGATGATCTATGACACAGACGGTTAACGATAGTTTATATACTTTCTATTGGATTAAATCTAAGGGATGGGCTATGACGTCGAGGAAGATGCTGCCTGATAGAGATCTCGATTGTACGAATATTCAGAAACTCGACGTCGTCGCTAATTGTTTGTCATTGCGAGTGACAAATAAATCAAAAATCTCATCCACACCGTCAGGCGCCATCAGTCGCAGCAATGGACCCGACTGCGTGCGCGTACTCGATCTCAACGTTATTCGCGTTATTATTCAGGATTAATAAACGCGTCACTCTGTTTGTGATCGAAGAGCTCGTGAGAAATTGAGGATGCATTATTTTTTAATCGCTGACGCTAATCAGATGCTCATTGAGAAATCGAGTAATTATGAGAGCAAGGTATACTGGATAGCTTAATAAGCTCAATCTTAGAATTGTAAATAACTTCCTTGAGCATTAAGGTACATTGAGCTATATGAGCTATGGACAAGGGTTATTCACACTGTGTTTAAGAGGAAAGAATTTTTTCTACTTTTCTCTAAGATATACTAGATAGCTCAAATAAGCTCAATCTTAGAATTGTAAATAACGTTCTAGAGCATCAAGGTACATTGAGCTATATGAGCTATGAGCAAGCGTTATTGATACTGTGCGTAAGAGGAAAGAATTCTTTCTACTTTCATCTTGGGAAACTCCTGGGGGATGCTGAAAGGTAGGATCGTTCGGTACAATTCATATTTGTCCGTAGGCAGCAGCGGAATTGCACCTTTAATCAAGATTTCTACCAATTTGCGAGCGCCGACGGCGCGAAGACAAAGCCTATTGTTGCCGTAACTGGTTGGGGCTTCAAGTGTTCCAACGCAACGGCAAGAGACCGATGCGCCTCTATAACGGGTGGTACGAATAAGATGTGATAAAAAATTTTATTTTACACGAGTTTTCTCGTATGTAAATAATAATAATTTTTTATATCATGAACTATAATTTAATTTATTTAAAGATACTGAGACTCGATTTTTTTTCATGAAAGGTACTATAAAAATGACGAAGGAAAATCTGATAGATTACTTGGTCATCACCCGTTACGATTAACGTGGAACGTAGAGACACACGGCTCACGCGAATTCGACGTCTCCTGGTAAAGGGACGACGACGTCGACGTCGAGCTGAGATTTTCGAGTAGCGCAGAGAGAATGGCGTCAGGAATAGCAGCGGATGTAAAGGCAAGTGAAAGAGAGATGAGAGGAGACGATAAGAGGTGGCTGCCTCTCTTTCTATTTGGCTCTCTCGGCAACTGGCAACTAGGCAGCATCCAGGATCTCCCCAGCTAGTGTGCGCCTCCAGCATCCATCCTTAACCATAGGCATAGGTATACCCAGTGCCACCAACTTGAAAACCACTCGTAGCTCTGTTTGTGTTTGCTAATTGTGAATTGTCTACTTCTTGCTCGGTAGGTACGTAGCTAGCTAGTGTGCCGTCGTCGTCGCACCAGCTCATCCACCCTTGTGCCGTACGCGTCTCCAGGGTCTACGTGTCTCCAGCGTATACCAGTCGAGCAACGTTTCTGTCCCTGTCTTGCGGAATGCTCAGACACTGAGCAAAAGCCAGGAGCAATGGAAAAAGCCGCTACTCTGCTACTCCAGTGAACCACCAGTGCGCCCCGGGCACGACGTGCACGATGATTCATCCTGGTCTTCATCCTCCTCCAGCTCGCTGAGTCTGATACTTCTTGCGTTTCCTCTTCCTCTGGCTGGGAGCAGTGCCGACACTTCAGTTTACCTCACTAGTCACTGCTCACACAAGAAGCTCTGCTGCGAAGAGGCTGTGTGCCGGAAGCGAAACGGCACGACCAATTTTGGTTCCGGATGCTCCTAGCTCATAAGATAATTAGTCGCTCTATCGGAAATCGTGGCAGCGTCTCAATCGAAAGGTCAATTTTCTGGAGACAGATGTCGCGAGGGCTGAAAAGTAGAACGAGACGGTCCTTTTTGGCTTTGCTAGGTGATAATGAGTTAGTTCCCGAGGTTTGTAGATAGCGAGAGGATAAAAGTTCTCTGACTGTAGAATTATTGTCAGTGCAAAGTGCGAGGAGAGTTGCGCAGCGATTAGACGAAACATACCCTGTGTTCTCTGGCTCCCCAGCATCCCCCGAGACGGGGGACATATTGTTTGGTTCAGTAATTCCTCACGTTATTTCCCGTGTTTGCTTTTTATCATTGTAAACTGATATATTGTTCGAGCTAACTCCCCCTTGATATACTCTACTGCTAGTCCTCTTATGGATAATAGGGGGAGACTCACGAGGACAGGGGCCAGGGATACCAACCCCTATAACTCTTATCCGTGCATCTTCTCACTAGCTCATATCAATTCCTCCCTGTAACATAGAGTATTATCAATTTAATATGACATAATTTGTACAGTCGTTAATCGCACGTGAGAGATCCTCCAATTAAAGAGACACGTTAATGAGTAAAATTAATGAGGAATGTAGCACAAGAATATAAGATATCAACCTCGTGTCAATTTTCAGACGGTTCGATTATACGGAGAGAATTTTTAGTGCTTCAGCTTAAGTGTTTGCACGTACGACAACTGGACAGACCCATCCGGGCGTCACATGGCGCGCCACGTGTGCCAACACCGAACCCGTCGCGGGGTAAATAACGAATTAACCACCCCGACGGTGTTCGCGTCGCTCTCATGAGGATACACCAGTAAGCACGGATCGATTTCGTCGTCGGAGCAACTGGACCGGCAAGCGGATAGAGGCCAAGAAATGCAATCCGAGCAAAGAAAGGCGACAGAGCACCAAGTAATCAGGACTTCACGGAGTTTTACTTCGACTGGTGGTTCAAGGATGCAAGTGAATGGGAACGGAAGGTGGTGGTAACGTTGCTGGAAGCCGTGGAGACGATGTTTCTGTAAGGGTGGGTGGACGAGTGGCCCCAGGGTGAACTACCACCAAGTGCTAGTGCCGGCATGATCTGACGAGGCAGAGGTTTATCTGTCTTTATCAGCCAGGCAGGCAGGTCTGCATAGGCTAGAGCCACCCCCGATGAGCAACCCTGAGAGAACATTCTGATTGGAGCAACAGGACGGCACGAGGGAGGATATCCTGGGAGCCTATTGGCTCCCAAGGATCCATACTCTCTATTCAGTCGGCAGCTCATTCGTCGTCGGCCCTGAAACCCCACGGGATCCAGGGACCCTCCAACCCCCTGGTTCACCCTGATACACGCACCACTGACGTCTCTGCCTTTCGCTACGGCCAAAGTCGGTTGAGTTCTGCCTGCGTCTTTTTACACTCGTACCACCCTACATACAGTTCTCTGTTCCTCAAGGGAATTTCGCGAGCAACCTGGTGCACGGAACCTGCCTTACGTACTCACTGCCTGGAAAAGACTGCTCCTCCGCCGGAACGATGGCCATTCGAGGAAACTCCCTGCAGCGGCTATAACTGTAACTAAAGTATGACTTATTTATTAATAAACCCTGGACCTTGCCCAGGCGTTAATTAATCAGTTCGCGCTAATTGTCACTATGAAACAATTAAACAGGATGATCATGAAAAAAATAAGAAAATTTTCAAGAAGCATCCATGCTCCTCAATGAGAACTGGTGAAACCGATAAGTGACAAGACAACGGCATCAGGAGTGAAGGGTCAAAGTGAACGAAGAATCTAGAATGACTGAAGATGAGATTTCCTAGTCGAAGAAGATCCGAGGATTCGGCTGCTCCCTGAATCTGAGGACCAGGTGGCAGGAGGGTCGGAGGAAGGAAGGCGTACCGTGTCGGATTCTGGCGTAGCGTAGCTGTGACGCCGTCGCTCATGCTCCGCCTCTGACCACGCCCTTGAGCGTTGCTACCTTCGCTTCCCTTCGTTCTCTCCCTTGGTTCACCCTTGGACGTCTCGTGGCTTCGCATTAGCAGTCGACCCCCGTGTTTAAGCCCACCAACTGGCTCATACGTTTTCCTCTGGCACCGAGCATCGCGCACCGCCACGCATCCTCCTCATCCTCTTCCTCGTTCTCCTTATCATCTCTCTCTCTCTCTCTTTCTCTCTCTCCCGTATCTTTACCCTCTAGTCCTCTTCTGCTATCTGACACCCTCAAGCTCTGTTACCGTCTCTCTCTCTCTCTCTCTCTCTCTCTCTCTCTCACTTCCGCCTCAGTTGACAGTACCTTCAGGAGCCAGCCGAATCGCGACGAAATCCGACGGTACCTCGAGCAAGATCATGGGATCACCTATCATCCTGACGACGCCTACGTCGACGACCAGGACAAGAGTATATAAACTGGCGTCGCGACGCGTGAGTTATTAGAGGCTCTGCTAAAGGTGAAAGAAGAAAAAAATAAATCAGTGAGTGCTCGGAAGTTCAGTTGGATTTTGGCCATTGGTTTTGTTACTTCGAGCATCGTGTGAACAAGGTGAACAGCTAACATAGATACCTGTACGTGTTGTTCGCGGAAATGGATGCGGACGAGTCATCCGCTAGAACTAGACATCACGGTGAAAGACACATGGAATTTGATCCTGAACCTCGAACGTATTAAAAATTGTGAACGTAGGAACAGTCCCGTCTCTGGTATCGGTAAGATGAAGATACGGGATTTCTCAAAGTGGCGTCAGCGTCACGACGATTGACTCGAGGGAGTTCCGCCGAACTCATCTCGAATTTGTGTTCGGTTTTTTGTTCTCGAACCCAGTGAACCCAAAGAGGGTTTCAGCCAAGCGAATGAACAAACCGATGAACAAGACAGCCGTGCAGTGCATGAACACTGATAGATCCTTTGAATAGGGAATTCCTGTAGCAGTGCTGTCCTGCGACTCCAGCAGAGTCCGTTGATACGTGTAAGTAACACCGTATCCATAAACTATCCCATTATGAGATCATCACTGTAACAAAGTATTTCATATTAAACGCTCAGTTTATAAAGCTCTTATAATATTAACAAAAATCTATATTCATCGGTGATACCATTGTTTGACACCACGTAGGTCTTTGCTTTACCCAAGGACCAAAAGGGAGACCCAAAATAGGGTTGGACATAAAAGTACCAAGGATCGCGAGGCAATCGTCGGGACAATGGTTAATAACCGAGACGGAGGAGAAGGAGGCGAGAGAGAGAGGAAAAGAGGATTCTGAAGAGTATAGTATAACCATAGAATCAGTAATGGTAGAAAGCGAGCATATGTGCCAGAGTTCTCTCATACAGACTCACGGGTAGTGCCAATGGAAATTATCGAACAATTAGTGCAGGGCTTTCTGTTAGGCACTGTTTTATAAACACGGCCCTATCGACGGGCGCCTAGCTATTATTTTAAGGATCCCATGGACCAACCCCCATAGCATTCGTTCGCCGATGAAGCGAAGTACTTCCATATCAGGGGTAGCAGGGCACTCGAGGGTCCAGAAAAAAAGGGTCTTCTAGTGTTTCGCTGTACGGAGAGCCTCTCTCTCTCTCTCTCACTTTGAAAAGCTTCGGTGTTGTAGCCTCTCGAGTTCCTGGCTGTGCAAACACTCATACTCGTGCACCATCATCCCCATAGGTACACCATGCCCTGGACTCACTGGCGATTTACGTGAAGAGTCTGGAATTACTTAGTGCCAAGTAACGCGACGGCCG
Source organism: Calameuta pygmaea (assembly GCA_031762395.1). Taxonomy (NCBI): domain Eukaryota; kingdom Metazoa; phylum Arthropoda; class Insecta; order Hymenoptera; family Cephidae; genus Calameuta; species Calameuta pygmaea. The sequence continues at coordinate 244,113 of JASANN010000081.1, read as the reverse complement.
GCTAACAGCGCTGATATTAATAACCCCATAAGTCCTTATGGATAGGGAGTAGGCAGTTCTTCTCTTTGAATACTTTATTCAACGGCACCAGGATCAGCCGACGTCGCCGTCGTCGTCGATTAGGCCGTTTCATAATTCAGTAAGAAGCGTGCGGACGCTTTGTCATCCTGAAGCTTCCGCAGCTACATTCAGACTCATGAGGGCACAGGGGACGAGCCGTGAGAATCACTGGGACAATGCAGATCGTTACTCGTTCTTAATACTTTCTTATGCTGGGCGACGTCCAGCGTCACGACGCTAGAGAACGTGACCCAAGGAAATGTCAAATTTGTCAGGACTCCTTACGAGCCCCTCTGACGAATCCAGTTGCCCCAGGAAGAACGACCCCGAGAGCACGACTCCATTTGCATAGCTATCTTGGACGCCATATCGTTTATTTGTTCAAGCAGGGGTGTTAAAACCACGCTCCGTCGCGACGTTAATGCCTGAGCCCTGGCTAACTTATGGGCACGCACCGACATGGTGACATATCCGAGATATCCGGCGATTAGGGGAAAGGAAGAAAAAAAAAAGTAACCAGAAAGTCCATCAGGGTTTCTGGGACTTTTTCACGCTTCACACATTCAGGCCCCGTTAGGCTTCTTCAGTTAACACGTACATGTATATATGCACGTATAACTTCGATCAAGTCTTGATCAAGTCCCTTTCTTCGTTTCCTTTTCCTCCTCAGCTGAGGTTGTCGCCACTTCGATCTTGCTCAGTTGTCGCTACCAGCGACAACAGTACCCGGCAAAGGTTTCAAGCCCGTCGAATTATTACGCTACTTGATTTCGCAGCGGCCCCAGCTGTCTCCGATTATTCGCTATAGAAATTCCAGGGATTCTGGATCAAAGGGGGCCTTAGGGTCCTCCGCCAATATTTGAGAAGGTCCCGTACGTGTATCACATGTATTCTCAGCAGCTCGTACGTTTTCCTAATACACGTCTGCCTCGGGGATCCTTGACTGGTATCTCACGTGCAGCCTTCTGGATTTCTATAATGGCCGATCCGACCCGACCCTGTGCCGAAATCCTGTGAGAAGCAAAATCCTCGATATAGCAATGAGACACGCTAACCGGAAGAGCAGCCAAAACTATGCAGAATATTCTTGCAACCTTTGAGGACACGTACGTCCTTGGTATAGTTTATAGAGAGCGTCGTCGAGATCCTAAAGATTAGTTGTTGCAGCGTCGCGACAGTGGCGACGCTCGCGTGTCCGTAGTTCCGTGGTTCTCCGTTAGACAAGGAACGTTAACGGACTTGGAAAGTCTTAGGTCATAACAAGACTTACGGAACGGCGGTACCAATCTTCTTTAACAGCAATATAAATTCCAGTAAATGCGTCTTCGTAAGTCCATGGGGGAAAGTTCAAAATTATCTAGGGGAAAAAAAAATTTTTATTTTAATTAATAAATCTCCAGCTAGTTTCTATCTTTAGCGAGCGCTTAGCACTCGCCACTATAAATAGCAATTTTATGGATAGATAATAGCCACTGATAAGGACTCCGCGTTACGTGCGCAAACACAATCACCTCAGGTCTATCTTGTACGGCACGCGAAAGTCAAGCGCGTCGAGAATTGGCACTTGGGTTTGCGAATTTTAATACCGGCTAATTGAGACAGAGGGCTGATCGGTGATGGTCGATCATTATGGCTCTATAGCCGATTGACCTTTGAACCCTTACTTCGCACGGAGACTCCCCAGCAAAGAGAGCTCGTGTTATGACAAACGAATTAGTCGGCAGTGGCAACCACCGCTGCCATTACTGTCTATCGTACATCTGACTACAAATTACCAGCCGGAGTCGACTAACTGCTAGTCCTCGTTCACCCTTAGCATGCGTGCCTTGTACCCTCACGCCCTGTGACCCCCTTCTAACCCTTGACCCCGCTACCCCACGCCCACGAAGCCTTCTTAAATTAATGCACCGCTTTTCACCCTTAACCGACCTCTCCCTCCCACTTCACCTACCGTCTCTGTCTCTTATGTTATCGCGAGTGTGGATGAAAGACGTTTGAAATTTTGAAAAGAACAAAAATTTTTTTTTCACATGTTGGCACAACAATTTCCAGGCTCCAGGACGGGTGCCTGACTGTCGTTGATATAGTTTTTCCAGACGCTTTAGCCTCTGTCTGTATTGCGCAGATTGTGCGGCGACCCAGTTTCAATGGGGGAAAAGCGTTTGCATGTTGTTGGGGTCGTAGGTCACCGCGGGGGTGCTGCCAACCCCCGTCATGCACACGATAAAGCCCACGTATAAAACTAATTAATGTCTCTATATAAATCTAGACGAGTACCTATCGTACGTTAAAAGGTATAGGGCCAGGGCCAGAATAGCGCAAGGTCTCGTCACAGGCTAGGGATATTATTTTTAGTGATTAGGTAGACAAAGAGAAGAAATTGTAATTTCATTAAATCTTTTGGTCATAAGATTTCCGACGAATAGGGCTCTGACGTAGTCGAAATCAGGGATCGATGTGCTACTGTGCGAGAGAGAGCGAGAGAGGGCTAAAAAGAGAGTGAGAAAAGCACTCGGTCACGCTATGGAAATTATGATGTATTAGACGATTGCCCTTTCAAGTCGCATGCGAAGCCTGGGTGCATGCCGTGACTAATAAGCGAAGGTAACGCGACTTGACGCGAGGTCCACGCAATAGCACCTCGACAACAGGATCGTAGGTACCTGTTGAGCAAGATCACCAAACAGATTTTCAATCTGACCAAGGCCAATCGAAAGACACTCGAATGACAGATCAGCCGCGAGGAAGCAAATTAAAGAAATGTATTAGAAGGTCCCCCTTCAAAAAGGGCTTGAAATTTTCGTATTTCCTATACTGGCTACGAGTGCGAGAGAGAGGGCCTTATGGGCAGTTAAACGCGTGAGACAGAGACAGCAATAGAGAACTCACCGAAATCGCAAACCGCGCTCTTTATAGACTCCACTCTAGTAAGGCATTTCGTTATCTTTAATCGATCTAAGAATTTTTATCAACCAACCCCCAGAGATAACACTTCCGGTCTTTGTGAAAGAACGAAAAATTCCATAGCTCTTTTGAAAAACTAGAGCTTCTAAGATTCCACGAGATACGCAGTCCAACCGATGTACCGGCTCTCTCGATTACCCTGTTACCGAGGTTCCGCCATTGCTGGTATTATCGTCTAGGTGACAGATACTAATTGCTTGGCTGCTTTGACTATCTCAATTATTCTAATTATTTGACCGTTCCCAATCGGCTCGCGCACCGGGCCCGGACGCGGGCTACTCGTGTGTGGAATACGGCCCTGCGCATATGTTTCTGACGGTGCGTAGGCGTGCGCAGGTATACATCCAGATAACTAACCAGGCTAATGAGGAACTGCTGATTAGTCGATTAGAGGTGATAAACAATGCGGCAGATGCTGTCAAGGTGACAGTTCCTCATACGAGTCCCATATACATTTCAACATGGTGTCTTCCATGGTGTTGCCGACTCCGACAATCCTATGGTGATTGATCGTTACACTGTACGTCCGGAAGTTCATGCTTATTCACCATACAGCCAAAGGGCGGCCAGGCATAATTTACGTATAAATTAAACGTAATGAATCAACGGCAGGCGATTAATCGCAATGGTCTATCTGCGATAATAACAATACCTGGCTTGTTTATGCGCGTTAAACGAATACATTACCTTTTTCATTAGATCGCCACGTGCTACCTCGTGCACCTTCCTTTCTTCTTTCCTTCTTTCACTTTCAGTTCTCAGCCAGTCGTCCGGTACGTGCGCGTATGGTTTACGAACGTATGTGGCTAAGTTCACGGCGAACGTGGGTGGACGGAATCAGCCATGCGATTACTACAAATCTTATGGCTGATAAACATAACCTGGAACCTGGTTCTGGCTGGTACCGACGATTCCCTAAAATCGCAAAACCGGAAGTGAACGTCATGGTTAGGAGTCGCTGCCATTAAGCAGGTTGCATTTTTTATTTACCTTTTTTTTTTATATTTTACCCTCACGCTGAGGTAGCCATCCGACCATTGAGCTCTGTGCTGGGTATAGAGTGGAAACCGTAGGAAGTAAACAGCCCGTGAAATTACCTTTTAAATATTAGATTATGATTAAATGTGTACCTAACTTCAAGGCACTAAATTTTCAGTGACTCCCCGTCAGCAGGAAGGACTCATAAAGATTATGGGGTTGTTCGATAGATGAGACTGGCTCATTCTCATCCTGGCCTTAAGCGCGAGACCACCCTCGCGCTTACATCCTTGATATCAATCAACCCTCCAGATCAGATAAGATTGGCTGCTCAGAAATTGAGTGCTTTTCAAAAGTTTGATGGGGCTCGTCTCATTTTTCGCCATTGGGGCCACCCTGGTTAGCGTGCTCTAAGGCTGGTTACCTATACGCACTCACGGATCGCCGGCGATGGATCCTGGATGGAATCTGGATAAAAAAAAAAAATGTGGATCATTTGTTTTTTTCAATCAGTAGATCTTCGCTGGGAAGTTTTGAATTAAAAACTTTCCTTTCTTTTTTCGACGTCTTCAGAGTAAACCGGAACTGAGGCGGGCAGGTGCTTATTTCCGGCCGGTGTTCTATTCTGCTGGTTTAAATATGCATGAGTGGGCGCATTGCAATGTATATGCCCATTGGGCATTGGGTACCTGATACGCCCTTGTAATTTCCAACGATGCTCTGTGCATTGCACCCTTATTTCTCAATGTGGCTGACAAGCTCTTCCTCGAGGTACGGCGTTGCTCATTTCACTGATAAAACTGCATTACTTTCTGCAATGCCGGACAGCGTCTGGGGAAAGAATAAAAAAAAATGTTACTACAGTCTAAGGGTAGTTTTTGGTAGGAACATTTTCAATGGCTCGAATGTTTCTAAGGGTAGAATTATATGGCGAAGCCAACCCCCGTGAGATCCTTGCCAGAAGTTCCTCGAGGAGTAAAACCATCCGACCCCAAGTTGGCGGCTTTTCGAGGGAGGAAATACAATACAAGCAATAACTGGAACCACCCCCCGATTTCGCTCAGTTCTCCATTTTCAACCCTCCTTCGTTCACCTTAATCGACGAACGATGATTTCCTCCTCTTAAATAAACTTCTCACCTCCCTTGGTCAGGCTTACTTCAACCACCCCCTCTGTTCCCCTGCTTTAATTCAGCAGCGAATTCAGCTTCATCCCCTTTGGGCATGAGGCACCCTGTCGATTATCAAATAAATCGTCGAGTGGTCACTTTTGATTCGCTTCCCACTTTTTTCAATTGGACCACAAAAAAAAACCACAATTCAATTTTCCCTCCCACAGCCATTTCATTTCTGCCGCCAGGATGCTATCGCTGCCCGTCGCGACGGCTAGCGTCCTTCCATGGATTCATTCTCAGATAGAGAACGAAATGAGACGCTATTCAGCCGCTGGGGCGGAAATGCTCTGAATGTATGTCGACTTCCGGCCACGTGTCCGTGTGCGCGTATTCGTCTCACCTACAATTTCACTTACACTCGCTCACCCATGCATAACGGACAGACGATACTCCTTAAGACGGATCAGGGAGACGCGAGTGCATATGTGATCTACATGTGTGCTGAAGAATGAGAGAGCAACCTGGAGACTCACGATCAGGTATCCCGGTGGCACGCGCCACGGGAATTGAATTATTCAAATGGAATTCACAAATGGGACAGCTGTTTCCACTCGGAGTTCAAGTCAAATTGGGGGAGTGGCACTTTCGTATGGGGAAATACAGCAGCAACCAGCAACGAGGATCATCACTGACAACTGGCGACGCTTCGAAGAAGAATTAGGCATCCTGGCGATAAAGACTGTCTTAGTGTAGGTTGATAAGAACAAAAAAAATTCAGAGATTTTAAGCAACAAGGGGTTTCCCATGATAAGAGGATGATGGGGTCAGCAACATCAGCAACAGGAGCTCGTAGAAGGTTGCGACATTTAATGCGTAATATCCTATTTAATTTTGTATGAAAGGCGTCGTGCTCGTTGGTAGAATAAAGACGCCAAGGGTTTCTCCTAGCTCGTTCAGAAGGCGGTCGGAGATCGAAAGAGCCATGAAAGGGCGTCCCGACGCCGGCATTGAGCCGTCCAAGCCATTCGCGAGTTCTTGGCTGTCTGGGAAGCTGCTGCCGCCCCCTCGAGACCGAAAGACCCTTGGGAGTTGGGGGGTGGCAGATGGCAGTCGTTGGACCAGTTTCTTCCAACACTTCATCCCCTACAATCACGTAGATACTTATTTCCTGAGCTACTGGGTGATTCGGTTTGTTTGGACCTACCCTTAACCGAGACCAGACTCATTATGTCTTTAAATCCCTCTTTACTTACCGTTCGCTCACCCCTCTCAAACATAAAGTACCCTTGCCATAATCAATCTCTCAATTAATACAGCTTCCTCTTCTCCAGCTTGTAATAGAGAGATCACGGTTGGCACGGAAGATTCTCAAATGTCTCTTAACGGAAGTAAGGCGTCGGTGCGTGTTCCTATAGTATCCGATGCTCTTATCAATTGATTGCCACTCCTAGACAGCACGCACCTTAAGTCGAAGCACATAACCGATATCTGATAAGGGTGCCAATAACCTTGGCTGGTTCGCGTGCTTCTTGTACGAGGAATCACGAATCTAGAAAAAAAAAAAAAAAATTACCAAAGACAGTAAGAAAAAGAAATACTACAAATAAGGGTAGTAAATCGTGTCTAGTTTAACCTACAAATAGGGATCTAGTGAAAAGGCCCACGTGACGTCAGTTCAGAAGCCTCGAGACACACGAGACAGGGGGCACGCGCCACTCAAGACACCCTTATTCATCTTAGTCTGATCTTGCTTGCCGATGATGACAGCCGTGGTTCTGCGGGGGGGTCGAATTCTAGAGAGGCCCCAAGGAACAAGGCCCCAAGGAGACTGGATCGGGTGCCAAGGCAAATGGCACGCGAGACTTCCGCTGCCGGTATCAAATTCTCCTCTTATTCTTCTCCGAAGAATCGAGTGAATTGAGATCTCTCTTTCAATGAAAGCGGAAGTGCCGGAAGTGCCGGCAATGCATGTAGTAGTCGCTCCTGTGACTAACCCCCCCTCCCCACCCCTCCCCTCCGTTCACGTTACTCCCTCAGCCAGCCAACCCCTTTTGTAATGCTCATTGTCTATTAAAGAGGGCGGGCAATGGGCCCCGTGGGGCCCTGTCTGCCCCCCCTCGTGCCCTATATATATACGTACTATGTATGGTCCCTAGGTGGCCCACGTACCTCAGGCCTACATACGTGCGCTATATTTTGTTGTCTGATTGTGGGCCTTATGTATATACATATATAGTTAGTAACGGCAAGTAACGCTCTTTCACCCCCGTAACGAGCCAGTTGAGAACAAAAGAAGAGCAGCTCGAGACCAGTTGGCTCTTCAACTTCCGATCAGCTGTCCTGAGCAGTGCCAGGGTCTTCTTGGTTTTGGCTTCCCTGTAAGAATTTCTGAGGATGAGATAATTCGGAAATTTTTAGAATTTTCAAAAACTTCAAGACATCCTGGATGATCTAGAATATAAGGGTGTGACCCACCTGGACCTCAGTGCGTGCTGAGAACAAACGTGAGCGCGTGCTCGTGGCCAACCCTCATAACTCAATAGGTCGCCTCGGGACAATCGGGTGGCTCAATTGTTTTCCTGACTTTTATCCCACAATACTATTATTGCCATTAGTATTATTCAGTGGCGCGCTGGGACATCGTGGAGTCGTTCAACGATCGCTGCTACCTTGACGACTGACAGACTGACGAGAGCGTTAGACGAAATTTGATATTTTAACTGTTTTGACAAAATTGGTTTTATAATTTTACTGGTTTGCTTCCCACGAAAATCTATGGGCCACAGTCGTGATTATAATTTAGTCAGGCAGGGAAGAAATCGACTGAGAAAAAAAAATAGAAGAAATGCATGGCTCCCAGCATGACTTCCGGGTGGATTTAAAGTAAGGAGTGAAAAAGGAAATCAGTGATAACGAGGTACCCCTGGGTGAAGGTCAAAAGGAACCCCCGTTGACGACGCAGCTGCGAACCCCCCAACGTGCACAACATCAGAACCAGGAACAGCGACTGCCGTTGTCGCCGCCGCTATTACTACTGAATCCAGATAGTGAAATCACGAGTTCGGTGGCCATTTTGCAAACGATCCATTCACTGGGGGGCCGCTCGTGTGCACCGATTTTATGCTGTGCCCGTTTGCTCATACGTGCGGTTTTTTGACTCGCCCTGCACCCTTTCGATTCTTCGACCGAACTCCTGTAACGTGAAAAGTCAGCGTTCAGGATGGTTTCAAGGCAAATAGGTAGCTGTGGATGACAGTAAGACAGAGCGTCGACTATGTACGTGCTCATAGGGGTTGTTAAAAATTAAATCTGCTGTTTGGTCAAAATATGATTTCATAGGGCCATAGTATGTATTTTCGTGTTAGGTCTAGCCGATTAAGATGAAGAGGGTGGCTAACATGGAATCGGCTTAGGCGTCGGGGCGCATGGCGTCAGCCTGCCAGTGAACTACCGGGGCTAAGAGAGGTCTGCCTCGTGACCGAGTTATGTGGGGTAGACGCAGTGAATAGGGGGTGTATTGTGTTTCCTGTCATCCTCAGCCAAGGCTTCCTTACTCACCCCGAATGCTAATTATATGTCAACCGTTCACGCGCCAAATCACGAAGGACCAAGTGTCAGGGATGGAACAATAAGGGTTGCCACCCTAATACGCAGGATAGGAAAGTGCTCTTGAGCTACTCTTCCCTCCGCTATTCTTTGCCTCTTCCATGGCTCTTATTCTCCACCTGGATATCAACAAATAAGGGTTGTTACTATAGACCTAAAAATCCAACAGTTATTTCAGTCGGTATGACCTCCAGTTACCCTCTTATCGCCCGAAGGTGGTTAAGGGTGAAGAACGATGGGCCAAGGAACTCATGAGCAGTTCTATACTTACTCATAGAAAGAGGATGGTGATTGATGCTACACTTACACGCGAAACAGGCCAGCCAACCAACCAGCCATCAGGACTTGGAGAACTTCAGACTTCTTCGTTCTCACCCTCGGGTCTTAACCCACCCCTAGCCGAGCTCGCGGATTTCTTTGAACGTCCTCGTTGTCCTGGTTCTCTAATTAGCATTGAGCGAGGGCGTCGCCGGGATTACGTCGATCTTCAAAAGCTGGTGAGACCGGCGCGACGCCCGGCGTCGCTCCGAAATTCTATGATGGCTACGTAGCCTAGTGGCTGCTGCGGCGTCGGCGATGATGCTGGCGTAGAGGGACTTGGCGAGGAGGTAATTAACGGCTCAACGAGTCGACGAGTAAATTTGCAAAGCCATTTCAAGTTCCTTGAAGCTCCTTCGAGTTCCTTCGAGTTGAAGCGATCCTAGCGCCGTCGCGGCGCTAATAGTTTACCAGGGTGATTGGATTCGTCGGACCGTTCGTAACCACATTGGTAAACTTTGCACATTTAGTGGCTACTCTGTCTTCGATAACAACCCTTGCTGATTATCGAAACAGGTCACCAAGGCAAAGAAGGATATCTGTCGCATATGTATGTCAGATCAGATATTTAGGCCGCCTTAAGGTCGAAGGTCACTTGCTGGAATAAATAACATTGGATCATAAATAATACTAGAGACCCGGATCCGGTGATCCATCCAAAAGCCAATTAGTCTTTTGAAGCTCAAGTAACTTCGACTGGACGAACTTGGTGGCTCGGCTGCCCGGCGATTGAATCGAATTGAATCGAGAGAGCAAAATGGCCCCCCGGTCGGCCATGTTGTCCGGATTGAAATAAATTGGTGGAATTGTCGGGTTGGCCACGGGGAGCGATACTGATTGCCATGGCTTCTCGTTAACTACAGTAACAATGCCCTTTGACGTTCCCACTCTCATCTCCAGCTTCCAGACAGCCAACCATGGACTTTCTCTTGGTCTGACAGTGCTGCCACCATAGACTTCGGTCCCAATTATTGTATCCTCTTGTTCAATGGGTATCTGCAATATCGCTATATTAAATATCGTGTTCCAGGACAAATTTAAATATGCAACCATAGACCCTACCATGTAAACCGTTGCGCCATTAGACCGACGGGCCGCGCCAGTTTTCACGGGGAAAGACATAAGGGTCCCCATTGCTTCTCACTGAGTTTTGGCTCGTTACATAATCGCACTCTTTGTCCCGTCGCTATTTGCCCGACAGTTGCTCCGCTCCATGGTGGTAGGGCCACTTTCTATGGTGGCAAGTCCGAAGGGCGTATCGGGGCGTGCAAAGCTTGTTTCTCTCGACGTTTCTTTCTCACCCGAATAGGGCCCGAGGGGCCCTAATAATCAGGGTTGCCTTGGCTGCGGGACAATTCAGACCATATACAGATGGGCGGGGCCCTGGAGTACCGTAAAACGATGTACTCTTAGCTGGGCCAATTTTCCTGGTAATAAAGAAAAAGAAGAGAAAGAAAAAAGAACGCTCTCACGTCGCTCTAGTATCGCTCGTTAAGGTTGGCCCTAGTCTTATATGTATACCGAAGTCATAGCTCTTCCGGTTTTATCGTCATTGCCGTACACTGATGCCTCTAGAGTCCCGTCCAATTCCCGCTGTCATTCCAAGTTCAAATATAACGCCATTCCGTGGAGCAAACATCTCTAGTTGCTGGCATGTAAAGCCTGCGAAGACTTGCTCTTCTTCGACTGTGCTGACCATTTCGCGTCTCATTCAGAGCAGGCGGCACTCTGAAGCGTCTACCAGTCTGGCGTCACGTCCCCATTTTATCCAGAGCCTTGACACTTGCTGTGCTCTTGCGCAGAATGTAGAGAGAGAGAGAGAGAGAGAGAGTATAGATGTATGGTTGCTGATCTCTTATGCGTTGCGTTCCGTTACATTAGCGATGCCACGAGGCTGTAGACCTGGAAGGAGGGAGAGTAGTGGGCGGCGTTAGAGAGAGCGATCCTCCTTCCCTACCACTTCGGAAAACACCCCCGGAGCGTCGCGGCGCCACGAGACCATCTAACGGCCAGTTTCGCCTTGCAGATCTGCCATGCAACCGTTCTCCTCGGGCAACACCATGGCCACGGATACGCCGACGAGCCTGCCGCCCGAGAGGGGCACCACGCCGACCCCCTGCCGCAACCTGACCTTCTCCATCGCCAAGATTATGGAGCCGGACAAGCGGCTCTCGGCCTGTCCAGATAATCAGGCTCATCATCCGGCGAGGGTCCAGCAGCACCATCAGACGACGCCAACGGCGCCCGTGGCACCGGCGTCCGTACCGTCGCTCACGTACTCGGCTCACCTGGAATCGGCGTTCAAGAAGTACGTGCCAACCCTGAGACATCAAAACCTGCTGCAGCATTACCCGTTGCTCTACTACCATCCGAGTCCGTTGCTGAGAGCGTTTCCTGGTCCAGCGCCAGGCGTCGTGGCGTCGTCAATTAATAGAACGTCGCCGCCGTCTCCTGGGCATAGGACACCTCAGTCCACAGTGACACCTGGTGGTACTGCCATCGCGACGACACTTCATCAGGACTCTCGGTTGAGCTTGTCAACGTCTTCTCCGGAGAGCCAGCATCAGCAGCATCCGCAGGTGCAACAGCAGACGCAGCAGCAGCAACAGGCTCGGGGCAAGAAGAGTCCGACCCCCCGTGCGGATTCTATAAGCAATTCATCGAAACAAAAAACATTTACTTGTCCAGAATGTGGCAAAGTCTTCAACGCCCATTACAACCTGACCCGACACATGCCCGTGCACACGGGGGCGCGACCATTCGTCTGTAAGATCTGCGGCAAGGGATTCAGACAGGCCAGCACTCTCTGCAGGCACAAGATCATCCACACCGCAGAAAAGCCGCACAAGTGTCAAACCTGCGGCAAGGCCTTCAACAGGAGCTCCACCCTGAACACGCACACCAGGATTCACGCGAATTACAAGCCATTCGTATGCGAATTCTGCGGCAAGGGGTTCCACCAGAAGGGCAACTACAAGAACCACAAATTGACCCATAGCGGCGAAAAGGCGTACAAATGCAACATTTGCAACAAGGCCTTTCATCAGATCTACAACCTGACCTTCCACATGCACACGCACAACGACAAGAAGCCATTCTCCTGCAAGATATGCGGCAAGGGCTTCTGCAGGAACTTTGACCTCAAGAAGCACATGCGCAAGCTTCACGATTCCGGATCGCCCGTCCTGGGGAGTCTGGTTGTGGGATCATCGGCACAGTCCCACGGGCACAATCACACGCACTCGCACACACATCCGCACGGCCACTCGCATGCTCACTCGCACTCCCAACAGAGTGCAACGTACTCACCGGCTCATCATGGACCAGCGGCTGCAGCAGCAGCTGCGGCCGCGGCAGCCGCGGCCGCGCATTCCTTCGTCAGTCCGTTTCTCCTGCCGCCTCCAGGCAGTACCACCGGAAGTTACCTGAGCAAGATGTTGTGACAGGGCGAGGGCGTCTACTGCGCCCGGAAGGCACACTGTCCACCCCTAGTCCTGGCGCCACCCTGCTATCCAGGAATAATGGCAGCGGCTGTGGCCGCCGCTGCAACTGCTGATATCTCCCAGCAGCTCGGCCAGGTAGCCGGTGCCAAGTGATCCTCATCTTCATCGCCATCAACGCCGTGCTACCTTAAGGACTACCGCGTGACAGACGGAACTAGGATTAAGTCAACGATCGATGTTGTCTAGGTTTACTCGAGCGATTTTCCTGGCGGTGGGCTTTAGCCTTTGTCGGACGTCGTATCCACGGCGACTTATAACTCGCAGAAGGGCATTGTGTTCCTGGCGATATATGTATATGAGGTTTACACGTGTCCCTGGACAAGTGCGCAATTTTCAGTGGGAAGTGGTACACCTGGTCAGGATCAAGGTACATCAGTATCCCGGGATCACGCATCAGCAATCTGGAAACTGAAAGCAGACAGAGGTCATTGTCATGGGTCAAATACATAAGTTCAAACTACTGAAACCTCCTGATCGATCAGCACTCATAACCTCAAAATAAATCGAAAAATGGCACTGCTCGTAAGATCTAACCCCACGCGCTAGGGATGAATGAACGTAATTCGTAAACGTATTTTTCGAAAAATCAAATAAGCGGAATAAACTTTGTCCGATAAGTCAACAGAGCGACGGCGTCGTTCCTGTTTGCAATATACAGGGTGATGACGATGATGTAGCATTGGCGCTCGTTTAATCGCATGTAAATAATAATTGTAAATATCTAGTGGACGCGTCCACCATTGCGCTACGAGAATTATCTCTATGCGGATTCTAGCCAGATGTATAGATCGGTGTGATAGTAGCTTTAAGGGATGTGAATGTGCGTGTGCGTATGTGTGTGCGTGTGAGAGAGAAAGGGAGGGAGAAATTATAAAAATCGCGGCGATTACGAACAGGCAGAGCCAAATGCAATAGAATCGCTCGCGAATAATTATCGTGAACGGGTCCCACTAGCTCTTTCGTTGTATCTTTTTTTTTTCCTGCCGTGTACACGACTGTACCTAAGCGAGAGTGAGTGAACCGCGCGCAATAAAATACGTCAACTAGATAAGGCTAATTAATTAACAGAGGATACAATAACGAATTAATATATGTAGATAATCGATAGATTAGAAAAAAAAAGAGAACAAATGCATATTGTACGTGTCCGCCCGTTGTAAATACGTAAATCGAAATCCAATGCAATAAATTCGTCGATATAAAAATATAATATTGAAGCTTCATTGACTACCCTCCGTCCCGTAGAAATTCCAATTTTTCATCAAATTTTCAAATACAACGTTGCTCAATGAAAACAGGTTTCGTCGACCTTATTGCAGAGTACAGACGACCCCTAATCTCTCGGGCGCATCTTCAGCCTGAGCTCGAACCGATCTTCGTCCGATGATAGAGACGGTTTGTAATGGATAAGAGCAGTGACGGGGTGAGCGAGGTCAGGGCAGGGTAGCAACGTGCCTAGGGGATGATTTCAGGAGCAGATATCTCGGCCACCTTCAGATGTATCTACAGAATCTGTCCTCCATCCATTAAATCCTACCTAGTCGGGTGCCGCTCTCTCAGCCCTTATCAAACGAGGCTGGTCGTTACAAGAGAGACACCCCTACACTGTCGTTCACTCCAGCAACTCAACCTCCGACACCCCCTCTGAAGCCGAACCACCCTTCAGAAAGAGAGTAACGAGTCTTTCTCATTGTCAGCTGGAGAAGCCCTGAAGATTTAACCTGGTCCATTCCTCTCCAGTCTCTCCATTTTGGTCCTCGTTCTTTCTTCTCGCTCGAGGAGCTACGCTTGTATACAAACAAGTATTTAGTAACGTTTAATGGGACTTACCCCCTGCGAGGAACAATTAGGGGAGGATTATTGACACCTGGTACCGACCTCATGCTGCTCCCTGAGTCGTTGCCTCTTTGCTTTTATTACAAGCTCAGGCTTCCTTGCGAGACCAGCTCCAAGAAAGCCATCGGTTAGACAGTCCCAGTGAGGGCCTCAAGGCCCCCGGGTTAACGTTTAGAATCACTCTAGCGCGATTCCGCTCATTCAGCTTGGGACCCACTAAACTGGGCCTTCACAGTGTAACTGCAAGAGAAATTCTTCTTTTTTTTTTTTTTTTCAATGCTGGCTTCATACATTCGCACGTGATTCTCCATGGCGAAGACGTTGAACTGTGCATAATAGATCAAGAGGGATGTAAAAGCTTATGAGAAAGTTGTTACCTATGTCAGAAGGTGTCAGGGTGTGGCGCTGCGATCGCCATGTAATGCTAGCCAGCCTATTGTGTAGGTTATTAAGCTATGGTACGTGTCTGTATACACACATGACACATACGTGACGTATATCCATAGTGGCCCTTGGCCCTGGTATTATCGCTCCAGTTAATATCCTCGTAATTGGTTAAAACCCGTAACCGATGAGTGAACTGGAAGTTATTACGTACGGGGTGTGCCTTGGTTCTCGCGGTGGCAATGGGGGGTGGCTTTGCACGACACGCTCCAACACCTCCGGCGTCGGGACGTCGAACGGGAGAATGAGCCGGCATAATATCAGCGTCCTGGCATCGCTGACATCGCTAACATCGATGACATCGCTGTAACATCACACCCTCCTTCAGCTCTGTGCTCGTCATTGTTCGCACACGATTTTCTATAACGCTCTCTTCGTACCCTCTTACCGGGTCCCTCTCTTCCGCCCTGATCTCTTCGAAGAATTTCCATTTGTCCTCAATTTTATTAGAATCGACGCCTCGGCGTCGCCCGTTCCTTCCTGCTATTCAGAACTTATCGGATTCTCGCTATGCATCCAACTTGGTCCAAACCCTAATGGGGGGTCAGGTGTGGCGATAGCTCATGACGACGCACCCCTAGGACGTCGGTTTCATTATTTGTGCCTCGATAGCCAACCCGTGGGTAGGATTGAAATTCCAAAAAAGAATTTTCTTTTTCAAATTTATCTAACCCAAACGGAACATGGCGGCATCCAATCTTCTTATCATATCTGTATGTTAAGATTTTATTATATATACGTAATACGTGATATTCAGAGCTGATATATTATAATGAAGGCTCTAGTGGAATCTCGTGATATCGTCGCGTACTCACAGTCTCGAGAGTTTTCACTCTCTGCACTCGCGCGCGCAACTAGGCATTGATTCCTTCAAGGCTCGACACGCCATTCCTCTCATTACGAAGCCTTCAGACCCTCGATCCTCCTCCTTCTCCTGGTCCTCACCCACCGCCTCCTCGAACTCGCTGTCTCTCTCGCTCCTAATAGCAACAGGGTTGCCGAAGAAGGGGAATCCCCGAAGAAGAAGAAGAACGGTGACTGCGCGTTATTCGAATACCGAGAAGAAAATTGATTGGTTCGATTTTTTATTTTCTACACGAGCACCTATACCATGTGGATGCTGTATGACTTTCTCCCTGGACCACCTCTTTTTTTATCTCATTCACTATCTCCCTGTCGTTCATACATGTGTCCGCTTTCTACGTGACGTCTTCATCCTCCTGTTCCACAGCGACTTTCCGCACGTTCCAGGAATGTTCAATTACGCGCGGCATCTGCCGGAGAAAAAGAAAAGTAATGGAATAAAAGATCTTCAGGCATCCGGTCATTGAGTCAGGTACTACAGTGCAGTCGCGGAACTAGAGAGTGGCTGAGGACATTTTCAAATCTGTTTAATCTTGGTCCAGGACGCGTAAGTGAAAGCTATCTCGTTGAATGTAAAATCAAACAAAGACACAAACAAACTACGTGAGTCAAAGTCGCTCGCCCCGTGTTGCGCGAGCGTCAAACGTAACTCCGGGTCGGCTGGTTCGGTCGGCGTCTTTGATGTGTCTCTGGTACGACACCGACGCCCATCGTCTCTCACTCAAAGTGTTTATGAGCTGCGTCTACGATCGTCGCGACGCCAGGGCGTCCTGACGTTGTGAATTCACCACAAGAGTCAACCCTCTTGCTTCACTTTCCTTGGATAATTAACTGGCTGCCACCCTCTGTCTTTCTGGTCAGGTTAGAATACCGCCGGATATCCATTCCGCCACTGTGCAGTGCTCTGTACCATAACCTAACCTTTGACCTTAGCGACTCGACGAGGATCCATGGAAACTGAAATAAAAATCAGTGCTTGGTTTTAAAATAAATAAATTCAACCGGTCGCCTGGACCCGTTCGACCGAATCAAATAGAAAATTACCCTGATTAGAGAAATTATGCATATTTTCAAAAACCACCATCGCGGTCCGCGACTCCATCCGCCACGACCTGGTGAACCAAACAAAGCATCCTATGTATAATATGAGCTATTATGTATCTCTCTCTCATTTTTCGTATCCATCCACATAGGTGCGTACGATGTGTGAGCCGTTTACGCAATCCTTCCTCCCTTGAACAATACAAAACCAACCCCTATTTTCCCCCTGTCTCGTTTCACCAGCCATTCAATTATTCCAGTACGGGACTTTGCCGACGGGAGATTACGTATTCATGGTACATCGCGACACCAGCTTCCTGGTTGATTCTTCACATTTTTTTTTCCACATTTTCCACCTCATTTCTTTCACCTACCCCTATATATGCTCGGACGGGCTTTTCAGTAGAGAAATGGTGGCAACGCCAGAGACCGTCTTACGTCTACCTTCAAATATTCTCTTCCTGCGTCTACTTGAGTGAAGTAACCAGGGTGAATATGTTTCAGAAAACTTGTTTCGACACTGGCAATGAGGGCCCATTCAGGAAACCTGACAAGACGAATGAACGGGCCCAAAAAGGGGCATTGTGTATTGGTATATCTAGGTAACTCGTATACCTGTATTACCCACTGCGCTCGAGCAGACATCCGCAAGAGTCCTGAGACACGTCATCGGTGTGTTCAGCGTTAACCTCAGCCCACGGCACCGACGTCCATGTTCTGCTAGAAAGATGGACGTCACCGCTGGAACAAAAAGCGAACATTTTCTTAAGAGACACTTCGTGCATGTGTTACTGATTACTTAAGATCTTTCATACCATACGTCGTTACGCCTGTACCGGCTGTGATTCTTTTGAGGAGAGTCGTCGATTACGAAGCTCAGGGTAAAGGAGTAAAAGAACCTCGACGTAAGCCTCTAATACTGTTTGCCAGCTAATCCGTTAGGTTAGGTTAGGTTCTTAGCACAAATTGAGAAACATCGTGAACAAGGCTGTGCACAAGGGAGCGACAGAGATGAAGTAAGCTGGTACGACGGTATCCTGGTGGTTTCTGTCGGCTAATGTAAGGGCACCAGGTCATAGCCAGTAAGCCATAGCGACTAGGAAGCGTGGGACGACGTCGGCGAACCACAGAGAAAAAAAGAAGTAAAGGACGCCGACGCCACTATGACTATTAGTTCATCCATGGTTCATGCTGCTCAGGACTCAAAGAGAGACGGACACGGGGCATGAATGCGTGGCCTGAGATTACGACCAATAAATTGGACCATGGTTCATTTCACTAATTCCCATAATAATCTAATAGATTACGATTATCTGTTTAGTTCGGTTCGTTTACATCTCACGGCTCTTTCCTCTACCTGGAACTTTCTCAATGAACTTGGCTATCCCTTTCCTGGTCCTATTCGTCCACTACGGAGGAGCAAGATCAGAGAAGAAAAATGATCAGAGCCAGTAGTATGTCGCATGGCGTCACTCAGTGGATCTGTAAACAAACGAAAGAGTAAGTTTCTATTTTTTTTCATTAATTAATTTTTTTATAGTTAACAAATAATTATTGAAAATTTATCGATATTCGTTCCCAGCCTCTGGGATAAATTGGCACGGGGGGGGGGGGAAGAGAGAGAGAGATAAAATATCTCACGATGCAAACACGAATGAGTAAGCCGCGCGGATCTTTTTGTCAAGAGGCGCTCAGGAGGAGAGACGTCAAATTTAGGGTCCAATTTAATTTAATAGGGGCAAACGGCTCTTCGGGGCTCGAGGAACTTGGGGATGGAGTTTGGCTTAGCGAGATGAGCGAAGCAGCCCTAAAGCGAAAGACCGTCAACGCGTCGATCGGTATTTAGTGGTGCCTGGGTCTGACATGTATGCGAGCTACGATTTGAGAGAGAGAGGGAAACAGAGAATAAATAAGTGATAGAGACAGAGATAACCAAACAGAGAGAGAGAGAGAGAGAGAGAGAGAGAGAGAGAGAGAGAGAGAGAGAGAGAGAGAGAGAGAGAGAGAGAGA
>JASANN010000081.1:193914-225230 GCA_031762395.1 Calameuta pygmaea | reverse complement strand
GAGAGAGAGAGAGAGAGAGAGAGAGAGAGAGAGAGAGAGAGAGAGAGAGAGAGAGAGAGAGAGAGAGAAAGAGAGAGTACTAGGAATTGCTGAATATAAACAAGGAAAGAGTTATCTGTGCTCTGCTGCTTCCAGAATCCTGTAGATTAATCGTGGTCCAGGGGTACCATATTCACTATGACAAAGGTTCAATGTGATCTGGAATAGAGAAACCAGAGGACTGTAGTGTATATATATATATATGTCTTTCTGTCTATCCTATGGAGATACTAAAAAAAAAAAGGAGAGACAGAGACAGAGAGAATCCTGGTTGCGTGGACAGGTTAACACGCGGGGGTGTCGCTGCGAAACGCTTAGCGAGATTGCAGTCGACAATACAACAATGCGACACGCGTGACACGCCCGATGGGGTTCGAGGGACGCCCGAGGGCGTCTGCCACAAGGAAAGGGGACCATCGCGGACAGACACTGAAATCTCCCCAATTGTGGTCCCGGATTGCCACACCCCCGTTTAACGTGTTCACCATGCTCGTCACGTTCTCCAGGTTCACCAAAGATCTTTTCCTCTCCTTTTTTTTTCATAGGTCCAGCCACGTCCGTACCTTAGCTTTTGACTAATTTCATCAGAGCAGATTCTCTGGGATATAGAAAAAAAAAAAAAAATGGGGTTGGCGAATCTTCCCTGCTCTCGAATATCTGATCGCGTTTCACGGGAGAGTTGATGCGAAGCACGCATGAGACCTGGGGGTTGTACGATTAAGAGACGCCGAGCGTACGGACGCGCAGCGTCGAGTCGAGTGGACGCATTGCCCTTGGACGTTATTGCGTTTTTCCACTCAATTAGTAAAAAAAATCCAATGTTTATTAGGACCTCGAGTATCTGGGTAATATTGCTGGGTCAATCTGCAAAATATAAAATCTCAATTTTAGGATCCAAAAAGGGAAAAGATCAGCGTTAAAAAAATCGTGTCTCAGGGTACCCAATGAATTTTTGAAATTTAAAATAATTCTAAGACCCAGAGGAATCTTAACAACAGGTATATATTATACCGCAAACGCGACATTTAAGTACCATAGAAATATTCATCGTGTATATATAGAACAACCCTTTCTTCAGGCTCCATTTCGAAAAGTAGCTCAGGACTGAGAAAGAAAAAAAAAAAAGGATTTGGTTTGGGATCCCATGACGCAGGAGCTCATCTCCCTAATGCTACTAATCCTTTGGCTTCGACTAAAGGCATTACAGAAGGAAATACACTTATCTGGCAAACAAACTACTCCACCTCCACGTCTCTACGGTTCTTTGGTCCTTTTGGTCCTGCGGCCGTATGGGCTCTCCTCCGGACCAATAACCATTACCCTGAGCAGCAATATTCCCAGCATCATCCTGAGAGGATCTCGATAACTCGCTATCCAGTTCCTTGGAAGTTCAGCCTGCATCGCTGACGAGGAAGATCCCTGAGGATTAAAAAAAAAGAGTCCTAAACGCAAGGGCAAACCTTTTAAATTCGAAGGACACGGAGAGGCAAATCTTTTCTGTTGAGCCTTGGACGATGTACCTATTATGTTTCCTTGGTCCTGATCTCGAAGGGTGGCTGCGATCTGGAATAGAGGAACGAAAAGAAAGGAGACTGAGAGCTTGGGGGCATTTCGGCTTCGTTCCTCTCTGCATTTCTATATATCTATATATTTACGTAATGACGGATGGCTCCGAATCGAGTTTGAGGTTAGGTTTTACGCAAGCATATGTCAATGTTTGCTTCTCGGCGCACACGCTTTACGCTCTCTTGCTTCGTTCAATCCCTGACCCGCTGGACCCTTCCTTTCTGCTCCTGCTTGGTCGCTGGACTGTGTGGAGTCCAGGGATCATCAGGGTATCATCAGAATCATCCCTCGAATATCCAGCAGGCACCCCTCCGGCTCATTTACTTCGACAGCGCGATGGAAGGAGGGTTGGAATTGAACGATCAACGTGCTGCTGATCAGGTAACCTAAAATGAGTATAAATTTATGATTTTTCAAAATGGTGTAATTTTGAAAATTGTAAATTTTTTTGAGGCATTTTAAATACGTGATATGAAAATAATATCTGCCTCGCTAAGGGTGGCTGGCAGGATATACAGATACCGAACCAGAGGGTTGGTGTCTTGTATCGCGCGTAGCTTCTACCCCTCAGTAGATTTTGGTGAAGCAAGGTGTGAATAGAGCGCTCTCCGTAATGAGGAACCTAGTGGCCAAGCAGCCAACCATCTATCTAACCAACCCCGCCGACTCCCTTTGCCAACCCTCATTCATCCCCTATCCATTCGCCATCCATTTCCAGAGTGGAGCCACCGCCTCCTCGGCCCAGGCATCATCCGACGCTACCGACGCTACCGACGCCACCCTTATACAGTCCCAGCCATCTAACGGCTCCTTCTCACCGCAGACTCCATTTTAACCTCTGACGATGCTCGTTGAGGAAAGTCAAGACCAGGGGACGACGTCGTAGTTCTTTGCACTCTGCCTCCTTCCATCTGGCAGAACTTTCCAAACCCCGTAATTTTATTCTATTTCCTCTTAGCTCCGTGCTGAAATTTCGCCGACGAGCACAACTTTCCTAAAAGCAGACAGACAGACAGACAGGATCAGCCAGACAGAGAGAACAGTCCTGATCCTAGGTACGTATTGGAACGAGTTATTACCATCCTGAGCATCGTCACCGTCGGCTCTACCCAAATCCCTCTCTGGACTTGTGCACTATGAATAAAAAGTCTTAACTCTGCAGAAACGCTGAATGGATTTCGTGGATTACCTAAGAATGCGATAACGAGCTTCTCTTCCATTCGAGAAGCTGACTAATCGGATAGGGGTAGCCTGATCCAATGATTGGCTCATTACTCTCGCCCTTCCGATCTGTTTGCCGTTTCGTCATTCAATCAATCTCATCCCTTTCAGAGATACCACCTACGCAGCACTAATCATTAACACCATCTACGACGCTGCGACGCTCACCAGTGCATTTCGCACGTACATAGTTCAATACGTTATTGTCTTAATGGCCAATCATAGGAGGGTGGCTGATGTCCTGGTCAGGAACATGAGTCGATGCTGATCACAAGGGCTGATTTTGTCCGCAATGTCTTGGAGATCATGCCTCTTTCTCTTTCTGGTCCTGTTCTTCGGAGGAACGAAGAAAATCTCCAAGAGGCTATGGAGAAAGGGAAAAGACTCAGGCAAACCTCGGAGAAGACCTGGATGGTTGGTGGGTCCGGGGGTGGCCGGTGAAGATCGTTATGTACCTAAACAAATCTGAATTGTTTGCAGTGGCATCGTTTCACGCATGAGGCCGCGGGTTCTTTATTCCTTTTCCGATTCAAGTTGATGCCACTTGAGCGAGCTGGAGTGTAAGCGAATGCGAGGGCGCCGAGGACGACGAGGGTGGTGAGGGCGCGGCAAGGGTGAACCTGGACGGCCGACGCTCTGCACTCTACAGTCGTCAGTAGTCAGTAGTCAGTCGTCGGTCACCCCCAGGGAGCTTTGATCTACGCCGCACTCCGGAACTACCACCAGCTCTACCCTACTGGGGTCTCCACTTCAGGGTCTGCTCGGCCACTCGTCCACGAAAAGAATGACGTTCGTCACGCGGTTTTAATTCCGCACACGGTTTCATGAGTGACGAGAGATCACGTACTTCCAGGACGTAACCTAACCTGGAATTTCAAAGTTTTTAAGCTGCACTCCCT
Organism: Calameuta pygmaea; assembly: GCA_031762395.1. Classification (NCBI taxonomy): domain Eukaryota; kingdom Metazoa; phylum Arthropoda; class Insecta; order Hymenoptera; family Cephidae; genus Calameuta; species Calameuta pygmaea. The sequence goes on along the minus strand of JASANN010000081.1, from coordinate 221,505 downwards.
CCACGTCTTCAAGGATCATTCTAGGTTAGGAATCTTACCTGGACAGACCAGGCAACCCGACTGCGGATACTCGTTTCGCTTTTCGCCTTTCGCTTCCCACTTTGCAGGCTAAAAGACGACAATTAGATGTCGCTGGCTGCGGCTCCTGCATATTCATGGAAGATCAGCGCGCGTTTAGTTTCGAGGGATGACGCTGAGCTGATCAAAGGCGCGCTTGCTGGGATCTCGAGCTCCTCTCACAGCCCCACCCAATATAGTATACTGTCCTCATCCGGCCCTCGTTCTGGCTTTTACTACCACCAAAGACCGAAGCCTGAACTCCACTGTACTTTTCAAATAATGACCCTGTCGTATTGTATACCTTTGCATTTTTTGCATTAACGACTGTGCCGCTTTCTTTTAATGTTTCGAGAGAGCAGCGAGCTCTTCGAGGACCAGCCAGTCGAGAAAGAGAACTTCGAGGAGATTGGGGAGATCCATGGTATCAATGTTTCCTCAGGTCAAACGTCGAAGGTTAAGCCGAAGACATTATTGCCAAAATAACTGCAGCTACTGCAAAATGGCTGCACTGATCGGATCTGAAAAAATTTATATTTGCTCCTACAAGTGTCTATATGTGTTGATATTTTATTACATATCTATATATTATTATTATTATTAAATATGTACACACATATATATGTACTCACTTTATATACCTTTTTGCTTTTCTCAAATGCAAACGCAGACATTAAAGGATTTAAGTTGGCAATTCTATCCCGCCATTTGCGTGGCTGCTTCCGCTTCCTGTCTCCTTTTATGGGCCTCTGGCCTTCTTGCTGGTTCACTAGCTAGTTGGTTCGGTGGCTGTGATATAATTTACTCTTCTCTTGAGATGTCAAGAGATTACCGTTAGCCAGGAAAGCCACCACGACCATCAGGCAGATTGAAACAACCCCTACTACCCTGCTGAACTGAACAGGCCTTTAGTAAAAAGCTCCCCCTCCGACCCCTTTCCTCATCCACCCTCCGCAAACTCACCATGATCCTACGAAGCAACAATCCAACCCATTTCTATATCTACTCGAAAAATTTGGTCTGTTAGTTATTTTTAAAAATGTTTCTCGTCGTACCGACGCTTTCATTTCTGTGAGTGAAAATTTGAAAAACATTCAGAGAACATACGGACTCAGGTTATTCCAGGTCGACCTGATCCGTATGACGGGGTGTGTGTTTGCACGAAGAAGAATCCGGACTTCACCGATATAAAACCGCAATTTAGAAAACGAGATCTCAAGGTATTCCTAGTGTTTACAGAGAACAGTGTTTGCCCTGTGAACGATGGGGCTGAAGAAGCCATGTTGAATTTAGGGGCAGCCGTATACTTCCTTTGGCTTTTCTCATTTCCTTCAATTCATTTTTATGTATTGCCAAAAAAAAAATAAAAGTACAAGTATAACTTTAAAAAATTCCACAATTACGTTCGCGGTCACGTAATTAATTTTATATAATAACAAATGAGTCTGCACGAGGTATTTTAAATCGGATTGTCGTTTGTGACGCACGAGCGAGCACGAAGACGGAATTGCGTCGCTGTTACTTTGTTATGAAATTTTTAAACGTCACGTGGTACTGGGTTCAGGAGTACGCACAGAACATAATAAGCCGGTTCACAATGCTCAGGCAAAAGCGAAAGTAGGGAGAGAGCAGAAGCCCAAGCAATTCAATAAGAATTATGATTTTGGTACACTTGAAGTGGAAGATATTCGACGTTTGCTAGGAAGCAGCCTATTTCGAGTAGAGAACCTTGTATTAAGGGATTATCATTACCCATGGCGTATATCCATTATGGGTTTCTGTATAGGTCACGTTTATGCCGTCACTATAGATTCATGGACTATTGGGTAAGACGATTACGTTTTTCAAACTACCTGCAGTAACCGACGTTTCTCATTGTTAGAAATCTTCGCGGACCCACGGGAAATTCTTCTAGTTCACTTTTTGTTCTCTATTTCGCGCAAACGTTCATTCCAATGATTCACCTGCGTTGACGATCTTACGTTTTTATTGTGGAAGACGATCTGCTTGCATGAGTCAACATTTTCTTCGTGTATCTTATTCACTGTCGTGTTCATTTATTTCACGAAAATTACGTGACGCTTATGTACTTCACTGAAATCTATTATTCTCTTTCAATTTGTTTCGCTGTAACTTCCTTTCGGGTATCTGCAAATCTTTCAGCTGCTATCGACGGAACTGGCGCCATCTTTATGCTCAAAAGATGAAGAAGGTGCCAGACTTGACTGAGATGGTAACTGGACTAGGCATCTTACAGTTGATAACTTACCGATAGCTTAGTGACTGCTGAGGTATTCAGATTATCCAGGTTGACGAAGTACTAGCTGCTACAATTCACAGATGGCAGCACTCGGTGACGCGTTTATAGTTCAAACTTGCGCGGCAATCAAATGCACGGGTATGACTGCTCTGGCACATCTCCTCATTGAAGGAGGCAGCCATAAGGAAAGGAAGGAAGGAAGAAAAGGGTATATCTGCTGTGCTTATCTTCAATGGTAAGAGATAAATTGAACGGATAACTAGTTGAGTTAAAAACTAGATATTTCTACGTGAATCATTTATAAAGTTGAAGACAAATTTAGAAAGTGTGCATCAATTTATTATATTTACAATTTATTATATTACAGAATACGTCATATATGAATGGGTTTAATTATTAGAATTTAGTTCACAAGAAAATTCTCCAGGCGCTCATATATTTCCTGCAGATATACTTGCTCATCGGCTTGATGAATTTTTCAGGTGCTCAAAATATAAATATTCCTGAAAAAGATTTAAAAGCCATTTAGACGTGACGCAAATGATATTTATCTGAGCAATTATACAATTTTTGGCATACCATGAGGAACGTTGCGCCTAGTAGAAGAGCCTTAACTTTCACCTTCATGTTCACAGGAACAGTTAAAAGCAGAGTATAATCAAGAACCGAAGGATCCCAATGATGCATCACTGATGCAATTTGATGAGTACCATCTGCGGATATTATTTGAAACTGTGCATCTTTGTACATGCAGCAAGAGAAAATATTTGGACCGTATATATAGCAGACGACCTTTCTGGATTCGTCATAGACAGTGAAGCTGGATGCAATGATTGTGAAATTTTGTTCAATGCTTCCAATTACATCATTGCACACGACAGTCATTTTCTGAAAATATATAAGAGGTCAAGTAAGTTTTTGGATAATTTTTTCTTATCCTCAGTGTGGTACTAACGTGAAGAGCACAAGGAAGACATCCGCAGCTGACGTTCTTCTTGAACGTGAAAGCCAACTCGCCTGTGGGGTCAAGAAGATTCAAAGTGAAGCCTCGTGATGATCCCAGGATGTCACGTTGCCATTCTCTAGAGTCCTCATTGGCCAGGAATATCGTTTCAGCCCTTGGAACTTTTATCCTGTATTGGTTACCGGAATTTGATTCACCCAGAACTAGAAGCAAAACTTTTTATTACTTTATAACTTGATGAAAATTCCATGGAATTGGATTTTGTACGTACGTGTGCTTAGTTGTACAATTTGTTGTATCTCCAGCTGCTCGATGCTACCCAGGAAGTCTGTTCCTCGAAGAGCACTTAGCTGGGACCTGGGTGTGGAGACCCATCCTGATGTGTTTACGGGAATCGGTCTTCTTCTGGAGGCTTCATTGAGCTCTATGATAACATGAGGTTAATTTTAAAACAAAAATTGAAAAAATTTTTTCAAAAATTTCTTTACCCTGTGGCGGCGGTTGAAAGGTAATAACAGTGCTGGTGGTAAATATTGGTGGGTCGACAGAGTCATCTTCTTGACGTTGATTCGCTGGACCTGATGTCTCGTCGTAAATGACTTTGCAAGAAAAACAGAAAAGAATTATTAATTGATATTAATAAAATATATTCTGAATAATGAAATATTATTTACCAGGGGGCGTCGCAGTTGGGGTAAATTTTTGTGTTTTACCAGTTGCGTTCACTGTGCGCTCTGACATTTTCTTCGGTTGTCGTTTCACTGTTGCTCCTCATTATCTCCAACTGATTACCTGGTCGTGTTATCACTTGCCATTCGATAAACGATATCTTCTGCCTAACTGAGCACGACCGACTATCTAGTCCGCAAGATAATTTCTGCAATCACAAAGCATCGTTGACTTTATTAACAGATAAAAAAAAATCTTATTGCTTTACTTCCACCTTCTTAAAACCGTTCAGTATCGACAGTACCTACGTATCGACAAGCTTAACCTTCCCAGAAACATGACAGTATTTTTAAATTTAACGATTCTTAATTGATCAATCAACAGACTCAATTGATCCGACAGAAAAGCCAAAAATATCATATTCAAATTGTACTAATCGATTGGAATTTTTTTATAATGCACAAAAAAAATCTGTTACCCCGAACAACAGATTTTGATCTTGTTATCACAGCTTATTAAAAAATAAAAAATAAAATTTTAATTTTTCAAAAACTCTCAGCAGACCTTTGACTTCCTATCATACCTTCCTAAAAAAGATAAGACTCCTGAAAACAGGATTGTAAAGTCGAAATACGCAATGTCCTTGGAAGCTCAATGGAATCCGTAAACGGTCCACAGTCTCGCCATTCGTATACCAGCATTTTTTATTTACAGGGGTAAATAATTCGTCCATAGAATCATTTACCGAGCTCAGACCAAGACACTCTGTAATACTGTCTGAATGAACGAACGTAACAATAGCCGAGTGTATAAATAGTTATCGTACGATCTCTATATTGCCTGAGCTGTGAATTTCTTGGGTATTGCTTTATGTTTTTTGTTTAGGCACACCCCATGTCTTACTTGTTGCTGCGTCGGGAAGTCGGCATGCGCGACGTTATCGATCGACGCCACTTGTATAAAAGGTACGACGTCCCTGGTGGTGGTAGACAGTAGGCACTAGACAGAACAGATTGTAATATACAAGGTAAATAACAGGGAGACTATTAGAAGATTAATTCGGTGGTTCAGCTATAAGACTTAGACGACAGAAAAATATATACGGAGACGACTGCGAGTCATAAGGATTCGCCCGAATGAGGATTTAAAAACACGTAAGTCGTTTGGACGTCATGCATTTTTATGTTTCTGTCGTACCTTTGTAAGCGCGGCTTAAGCAAAGTAGAACGATCCAGTGCCTTTTATGGTATAACCTAGAAGTCTTAACGATGATTTGCAGAGAGCTACTGTCGAGGGTAGGAATTTGTTAGTTTTTTAACATTTTCTGGACGTCGCCGGCGACGCCGGGCGTCGATCGAAGCGAGGAGGGTGGAGTTATGAGGGGCTCGGGTACCTACGCCTTGTTCAGGCTCTCGTGCCATGTCATACCCAATCGATCTTACTCACAGCCATCTTATTCTTGTTACGTCATATATTGTTAATGGTCTTGGATCCGTTGATTAAGAGGTCAGAACCTGAGTGGAGATCATTTTTAAAAAATCTTGTTCCAGCTGACATGTCGCCGTTATCAGGTTGGATGCTGTTGTCAGGGCTTGCTATGGTGGCAGCCCTGGCTCCTCTGACTCCGCTATCTCACAGGACGAGCGAAGGTTCTCTCAGGAGTGCCCTGGATGCTGTCACCAGGAAGCAAAGATCTCTGGACCTCAATAATCAGGACTACTACAATGATCTGAGGTCATTCAAATATCGTGGAATGGCTAATAGCGCTGCCGAGGCTGAGAGGAAGCTAGAGGAACGTCAACGTAAAAGAGAACGTGAGATCCTCGACGAAGATGAGGCTGATGATCTGGAGTTTCTTCCTCTGGGTATTAAATTGTTATTGATGGTTTCGTTATCGTGATGATGATCAATAGTTATCTGGTTATAAATGATTTTCTAGAAAATGGTCAACTGGAAACTGTAGGCCAGGGTTTTCAGAAAAATCAACCGAACGGCTACTGGCTCGACTTGAAAGTTCCTGAGCGTTCTTTAAACGGAAAGGCTCTTGAGCAAGCACTCAGAGACTACTTGGAGGTTGCACCAGGTCAGGCAGAGGCAGCACCGTCGCCATTCCGTGAACGAGAGCGCGGTGGAAGTCATAGGAATGGAGTAGGAGATGAGAGGAGGGGACCAAGTGACAAACAATTGGCAAAGATCTTTCTCCAGGAGTTACAGGATGGGTCTGCCTCCTACTCTCAAGGGAAGCCAGAGGATGAGGATTATTTGGATACTTTGTTGTCAATCTATGACAGATACAGGGCAGATCAGGAGAGCAAAACTCGCGGGTTAGTCTTCAGGGTCCTCACCTGACACTAAAGACAGAAGAGATCAGTAAAAATAAAATTTCGTTCACAGAAGCGACATGGGTAACGCCCCTGCAACGTGGGGTGAAGTCTTTGGCAGACATGAAACATTAGGTAGGGATCATCTTGCAGAAGGTGACCGCGAAGAGTTACCTAATAGACAGAGGGATCTGCACCGAGAACAAAACCAAGATCTCCTTTATCCAATAGTAGTAGAGCACAGGAATGTCAATGCCAGGTATCCCTTGGGACGGGACTACAACAAGTACCGTGATTTCAGAAAGCGGTACCCTGTAGCTAAGAGAAGTCCTAAACCTATGCAAACTAAGCGACAAGTTACGGATCCTAAGGTGATTAATTACCTGAACTCTTGAATCTTCAGACTAATTGTACTGACTATTTGGCACAGTCTAATTGTCATCTTGTCTCCATTTCATATTATGTTCTACAGGTTGCTCAGGATTTAGGAGCTTTGTTTGGAACACAATCAACTGAAGATGCTCTTCACAATCATACTCATGAAAGTCATAATGATGATCATGATCATGACCATGATCACAACAAGCATCATGACCATGAGCATGAACATGAACACGATCACGATCATGACCATGATCATGATCATGATCATGGGCATGGGCATGACCATGATCGCGGCCACGTGCATGCGCAAGGGCACGGTCATGAACACAGCCAGGAACATACTTCAGAAGCATCTAACGCCACTGCCCAGCCTAAGGGTCAGAAAGAAAATGCAACCAGGGAAACTAAATCTAAGGAGCGTTCTATTGAAGTTAAGAAGAAGAGCGTCGATTGGTCACAATATTTTGGGATTGATCGGAGGAAGAAGAAGTCTTCGCTATTAGCTCGACCAGGAACACAGAATCTCGATGATGAGTGGCTGCTTCAGAAATACTATAAGGTTTTTTTTTAAATCCACTAGTACCTTGACAAGCTTGACGATTCTTATTAACGTTATTGATTAACATTTCTTGAAGACCATGGCTGAGAATCTAAAACCCACGGGTCGCGAAGCAGAAGAAGAAGCTGGTGAAGATGACAGGGGTAGTAAGATGAGAAAGATATCACCTAGATTGAAGAGCATCAAAGAACTCATCATTGAAGAGCTCCTTAGGTACATGGGATGGCTGGACAGCTCTGATCTGGAGGAACTCGCTGTGCAGAACAACTTGACTGCAGACTATTCAGGCAGGAGGAATGAGGATAACCTGGATGAAGATGATGGTACGAATAACAAATATATAAAATATTCTAAGTAGGAACCTTGAACTTCAGTGAATCTAATGAAAAGGTGGCGCCAATGAAGATGAGCAGAATTGTCCGGAACTCGAGGCCATTGAGAGACACTGCAGAGCTGTTGGGAAGCTGGCCGGAGACAAGGCTCAGGTTCTCTATGCACCCTGCGTCTTGCACCAGATCTGTAGAGCCTGCGTGAGTATTCTGGCAAAGAACAAAAAAATTTTGACTCTCTAAAATGACTAACCAGGACTCTCAAAATTCATGTCGCAGCTCCAGGACGATGATCACGATCAGGACAATGAAGATACTGCAGCTGCAGAAGAAGAGTGCAACGGTAGCTTCGCCATAGAGGCAGCCAGGGCATGCGCAGGACACGACGGGGGTACTCAGGACAGTCAGGAAGCTCGAGAAAAGTGTGCAAGGATTGCCCTGGTCCTGTCACAGCTGCAGCGACCACCAGCTAGTGCGACTCTCTGTCGCTCTTCAGCTTCTGACTCGGACGTAGCCGATTCCTGTCTTCGACGTTATCGCTTCCATAATTCTCATCGTTTCCGTTACAATCCTTACGCTGGTTCCTCTCATCGACGTAACGGCGCTAGTGGCGCCCAGCTCGAGCGATAAGCTCTCAAAGGACCATGAAGGATTCTCGGCGACGCGTCATGTCGGAAACTTTTCCTTTGGGTGTGTTGGCGTAAGGAGCGTCGACGTCGCTGTCATCTTCTGGAAGCGTTCCATCTATTTACAATGTGACGGCGACGACGTCGATACGATTCGCTTAAATATTTCAGGTCTATTTGCGAGATCATTTTAAGCTCACGTGACTGCTCTTACTTCCGGCCATATTACACGAGGATACCCGGAACGCATTTTAACGAGAAAGACAATAACTAGGTGGTTAGAGCTTTTATCCTGGAACAACGAGAAACCAGAGGAGGTTATGTCATTCTAAAAAATTGATTAACTGTTTCGATCAAAAGGTCCGAGAGTAGCGCGTGAACCTAGAGACAAAGAAAAGCTTCTTCCGGTCAGCCGAGTCATCATCGCGAATAGACTATACCTCACGAGAGTAGATTCCTCTCTGCATCAAAATGATGCATTCACATGAAATACTATTCGATACAATATATCCATTGAATGTTGTTAAGAACTATACTTAAAGTTAATTATATCCTATATATTTGTGAGTAATACGAGAGTCACTAGTATTCCGATCTTGACGCAATAGCCGCATACAAGCTGACGGAGAATTACGAAAAAAAAAAAATGAGGACGCGAAGAACGACGGCGAGGAGGAGACGAATTTGGAAAATGATAAGCGATCGTACAGTGACTGTTACTCGACGTTACTCAGTGTTCGAAGACGACCGTTTAAATAAATGTCAGAAAATTTATCGATATCTTTCGAAGGATACAAATGAGGATTGTGCACAAGATTCTACAGTACATCCATTACGAAGATAATATATTATATTTATGTCGAAGACAAGAATGCGTACTATGTATCGGCCCTATGTGGACGTAATAAATATATTTAAGCATACCGAAGAGTAATCCGACTTATCTTAGCGAAGATCATTGGAATGAGATTAATATTTAGAATATCCTCCCATTAATTCTCCATGTCTTCCGCCACTGCAAGATCTTCAGCATCTTGTATCTCTTCAAGAAGTTCCAGCGCCCTCACACAGGACGGTTGGTAAAGAGCCATCAGCTTTAACTGTAACGTGGCACAGCCGACTGAGAGAGCGTTGCATTATCTTTCACTAGAAAATATAACAGCTCACCTCTCATGTTCACCAAGTTCTCCATGAGCATCTTCAACTCTACCATCATCTTATCAAATTTCTCCATGTCAAAGTTAGCAGCCATTTTTTCAGTCTCAAGGAACATCTACTAGCTACGGTACGTTTCGTAAGATTTAAATTTTACTGTTGGTCGTGAAGTGCTGTAGTTTCGGCCGATAGATGGCACCAGTGTCGAAATCCCATTTACCAGTTGCGGATGACAGTTACTTTTCGGCGTTAACTGAAGAGACTTAAATAGACTGAAGATCTTATCGGGTGAGATAGCTGGTAGCACCGAAGACGAATAAGGAGATTGCCAATGGACCGATATCCTTGAAACCAGTTTTATTTGGCGTCGACGCGCCACCTGGACGGGGAAGCCACGAACCATATCCACGTTTTTGATTGGTCGCTCAGGTGGCGCGTCGACGCCAAAATAAAATTGCTTTCAGGAATACCGGCTGATTCGCAATCTCCCTATTCATCTCTGATAACACGGTGATAAGCCCTTCTCCCTTCTTTACCGTCTCGTGCATCGTCACGAAAGTTGACCTATTTTTGTATGCGGTTAGAATTACTTGCCTAAATCGATTAAACAATAGTCGAGGCACCCATGGTAACCGTAGTTAAAGAAAAGTTAAGCTCGTGCGTTCTCGATTATTTCACTAGCAGAGATCGAAAAGATGTCTGACAACAATACGAACGAATTACCAGCAACTAGTCTAAGTTCTGAACTGACAGGTATTTTAGAAGGATAAAGTAAAATGTTAAACTCGTTGCTCGTGTAAGATTTTATTGCAACAATTACATAATAAATCTTAATCGCGACTAACTGCATGCGTGGATACGTTATTTATATTATAACATCCAAAATCGTGCGATATTAATGTGTTAATTAAACAATTTTAAGAACTATTAAGACGTCTTGAGATTTCACCAATTTTACTTGACGACGAGGACGCGACGACCACGAACAGAAAGTCGTCTAGTGATTCATCTATTGGGACAACGGATATCCGTAAAGCTGACGAACTTGATGGTTATCCAGAAAGAAGTTCATCCAGCGACGTGCTCGATCGAGAAGTCGCTTTAAAGCAGTTAATTATCGCAAGGGAAGATGGGAAAATGATCAAATGGGAAAATGAGCTCTTTCACGAATGTCTTGTTGAACACTTCAAAAGAAAACAGGTACAGGAATGAAATAAAATTTAAATCTTTTTCTTTTTTTTTTAATCGTAAAGGCACATTGTGGTATTTGTTGTTATGCGAAGGGAAATTACCTTTAAAGGAATTGCTCGATGACTTTTAGATGAATCATGTGTACAATGACGAACCTGATGATTTTGCACTGATGAAAAAGTATTCACGGAAACTGGCGGTGCTGGAGAGACTCGGAGAAGAAATTCAGGCCTCGCAGGAAGAGCAGGAAGCGGAAGTGAAGTGTTACCGGAAGGAATTAAAATTGAAAACGGCAGAAGCCAATAAGAACGTTGAGTCAATGATTTCACGTGAAAGAGCCGTTGGCTTAATGACGTACCGAAATGGAAAATCATTGTCAATGAAAGAAGTTCAGAATTTAATATCAAAGCAAATTTCGAAAATCAAAGAAATGGCCAAATTTCGAATTCGTTATGTAGGTTCTTGTGCGATTAGCAGTAAAAGAGAAGTCGTGATACAGAAAATAATTAAATTAAACATCGTTATTAATTTCAGGCTCGATTACGTGATGATCTGATCTCCAAAGAAACTACCCTGAACACTCTGAAGATGCTAAATCCAAATTTGGGAAAGGAGGACTATCGTCGACTGGAGGATGAGAAGTTTTACTACGAGCACGAGCTTTCGAAATTGGAAAACGAAATTGCAAATTTTGAAGAGAAACGCGACAAATTGAAACTCAAAATAGATTCGATAGTAAAAGCCGAAAAGAAGGTAAGACTCCAAATTTTGAACGAGACTAAAATAAACGAAAGTTTGAAAAACGACGTGAAACGTGCATATCGAAGGAAGAAGATATCTTTTGAAAGATTAGAATTTTTGAAAAATTTCATCGTCAAATTAATTAACGCTTCTGGAATCGTAGCTTATCCTGAAATAAAATCAGAATTGGCGAACGCTCGTGAGGAGCATGAAAATTTGATTAAAAAAATTGCAACAATCATGAACGATATTAAACAAATAAGAGAGTCTCTGTCCGCCATGCGAGCTAGTTTAAATTTACACGTTAAAGAGGCAGAAAAGAATCAAGATAACGACGAAGACGATAACGACTATGACGATAATAATTACGTACGTCAGAAATCAAATTTGCCGCCAGTGGCAGGCGGCTTTTATCTTCCGCTCCGTATCGCGTAGTCGTTAAGAAAAAAAAAAAAAAAAATCAAAATGAAATATTGCGGTAAATAAATATACACGTGAACACTCGTTTGTTAAAAGAGTTTACAATAATTAGTTTATTTTGGCGTTATTTGGTGTATATTATTCGTTCGTTAGTGATAAGTTGCCCTACAAAAAATCGCCACGGCGATCGTGCGTGACTCATTCGTTTGTCTCGAATTATTCTTCCTCGCCCCTTTCACTTTGTCTTTTAATCGACTATGTCGCAATTCGAAAAAAGTCTTTACGAATTTTACAAATATTATCTTCCATCAAAAATCTTAAACACTTCAGCATTATTGACTATTCAGTTACATATCTCGAGTCGCGGAACTGGCATTTTTTATACTTCTCAAGTATAAACGAGTAAAATTAGCATTACCGTTACTATTACTGCGAGATATACGGCGAAAAAATGGGCCTGGGACCCGGCGAACTACGTTCAAAAAATTTTTCGAAAAAAAATATTTTGTGCTTTTTTTTATGACATCAACAATCGATGTCAAACTTGACAACTTCGTGTACACGTGAACGACGAACAGCTAGATACATATGACGATGACGATGACGATGACGATGACGATGACGATGACGTCGACGATGACGATGATGATGATAATAAAATTACGACAGCATTAATAATAATCGTAACAATAATAAAGATATTAGGTACTAAAGACACTGGGTTGGTGTTATTCATTATTTACAATTGTTCCTTACGGTTAGCGAGTTGAAAAGGTGAAATGATATTAAAAAAAAAAAAAAAAAAACCGAAAGTCCAGTCAAATTGGTTGATAAAAATGAAGGCAGAGCATTGTTGTGTAAAATTAATTTTTGACCTGTTATGAGAATATTCATGTAAATAGACCAAAAAAAAATCGTAAATATGAAAACAAAAGTAATACAAAAATCTTTACTATTCTATTGTTTGAACGTTTTTTTTTCCTGCACATATCTTTATATCTGAAAGGCTTGATGGTCTGCTAAATTTGATGAGAAATTAAATATAAGATTATATTCCCAATCGATTAGAAATTAATTATTGGATGTGATTACTAGAGATATTAATTACTTTCGTACATACTATATATATATATACCTCCAGTCATTTTCCCCATAAGCGCGCACAGTAAAAAAAAATTTTTCTCATGCATTTCTCAACAGGCCATTTTGCTCATATTTATAATATTGTACGAATTTAAGAACACATTTAAATAGTACCGGTATTCCGGTACGTTCGGTTTTTGAAAACGTATATATATATATATATATATTTTCTTTTAATCTCTCTCTTTTCCTTGTCAAACGTTTACAAGAACGAGCTCAACAAGATTTCTCGCGTTGCGATAATGAATTTAGGGTCAGGGCCCAAGAGTTGCTCGGTACCGTCCTGTTTCTGTATACAAAGGTTAAATATAAAAATATTTAAAAAATCAGGCGCTTGGAAAGATATACGTGACTGCGTTAACTATCGTTATCTAATTACACCAGGCTCTAAGCTCCCTTCGGAAAATTTTGTACGGCCCTGCACGAGAAAATTACCCCCTCGTAAAAGATTACAATGAAAATTCTTTACTATAATATAAATTTATAATTCTCAAAAATGTCTCTGCGCAAATTTTCAAAATATCTTTCGACTGTACCGAGGCATTTAATGTCTATAAAAAATATATATATAAAATTCCATCGTAATTATCCGCCCGGACGCGTATCGGTGGATACAAAAAGAAATTAGAAAATTTCTCAAAAAAAAAACCCAAAAAATACAAGCTCGATCAACGAGCTCAACCTGAACAACGTCCCGTAGCAAAAACGAAGATTTTTTAAAAAACGATCTCTAATCTTTATTCCAAATTTCGTGCGCTCGTGTAATTCTTACCCTTTTTGGGAACCTTTTTAAATTTTCAAAAACTTTCTCAATACTTTCTAACTAAGCAGCTATGAGTTGAAAGGGCGTTGAGGCTCAAGGGGGGGGGGGAGGGGGGGGTTGATAAGACCTTCGGCTCTCAAAAACTTCACTCTGCCACTTAAGCAGACATCATTAATTCATGCACTTGGTACACCAAAAAATTTTTTACTTAATTTCCTCCCCCCCCCCCCCCCCTCTTCTTGATCATACATATTTTTCAAAACCTTTTTTTTAACTCTTCGCAGTGAAAAATTCCTGAAGCGACCATCGTTCTTTACGAATAAAAAAAAATACTCGTGTCTCTTTCTCTCTGTACCGTCTGTACGAATTTGCAATATCTTCTCTCTCTCTCTCTCTCTCTCTCTCTCTCGTTGCCAAAGTATTACAGCACGCAGCATCTCTTCTTGTTCTTCTTGTAATTCGGCTTGAGGGGTGGCCTCTCCGAGAGCTGAAACTTCCTGACGATCCTCACCAGCTCGTGAAAGGCTTGATCCACGTTCATGCGCAATTTCGCGCTGCACTCTATGTAAGGTATTTTTAATTGTCTCGCCAGATTCTGCGCTTCCTCTATGGACACCTGGAGTGGGGATGAAAAAAAAAAGTATTTTAGAAAAATTCTACAATTTCATTTATCATCGATCATCTATGCGCGATTGTCACTCACGGTTCTTTGATGATCAAGATCGGCTTTGTTGCCGACCATCAGCATGGGAAATTCGTCTCGATCCTTCACCCTGAGTATCTGCCTGTGAAACTTGAACATCTCGTCGAAGGAGGAATGATCCGTCACCGAAAACACCAGCAGGAATCCTTCGCCGCTGCGCATATATTGCTCGCGCATTGCGCTAAATTCCTCCTGGCCGGCTGTATCCAAAACTGAAAAAAAAAAAATTTTTTATTTACATCGCTAATTAATACGATGAATAATTATCGTCGCTGTACTGACTGTCAAGTTTGGCAGGGACGTCATCGATCACGCACTGTTTCGTGTACGAATCCTCAATGGTGGGATCGTAGTCCGTGACGAAGTAACTCTGCGAAAAATGAAAAAAAATATATATATATATTATTAATACAGACGCCATTGCGATACCACATTTTTATTGGACACCAGAGACTCATGGGTAATGAAAAATTTCATTTTTATACGCGTCGCGATATAACTGTGAAACAAATAAAAAAAAATGCGTGGTTGTTCGAGTTTGAATATTTATACGGCAGTGCCGTACCTATTTGAAATAAAATGTCGACCGGCGTCAAATAAAACTCGATGCCCGAAAATTAGGAAAGAGACACGAGAAGAAACTCAAGAGAAAGACCGAGAGGTATAACAAAATGGCAGATTGGAACTAAAAAGGAGTTCCAATAAAAAAAAATAATAAAGCCAAAAGAAAAAGGATGGATTAAGTTCCTCGCGTGATCCACGAGCTACCGTTGGGTATTACAGACGATCGGATTTATCCGCAATAGGAATTCATCAATGGCGCAGCTGCGAACCTTAAGCCGCGTTCGCAGTACAACGACACGGTAACCTTCTCAGGATCGTCTTCGCTGCGGTAAGACGCGAATCGAAGTCCGGAAATGACGTGTGCCCTTTCTCCATTACCTCCCCACCGCCCCTCTTTCCCCCTATGTCCTCAAGCTGTTATTGCGGGTAATGAATTGAAAGGCTCAGTCCATCCTGGATGATATTGGAAATCAATAAGAACCCATAATCATCCTGTTCCGTAATATGAGCGACGTTTGTATAAATTACGAACACACGCACAAGAAAATTGATATTGAAATTCTTAAGTGTCATTTGATTTTTTTTTTTTAATTTTTAATGTCAGGGCCCAGGATTTCGTGACACGACACTGGACCCCAGTCCTGGCTAGCAAGGCTTCTGCCACGACTCATGATCAATATTGGTACAACGTTGGTACTAGTGCGGGATGTTAACAACGGCCCAGCGCTGCATGATCAACATTGAGCCAATATTGATATTGGATCCTGCACCGGCGCCACAAACCGTGACTGGTCCTAAACTTGTCCGGTACTGGTTCTACAACGGCATACGGCTGAGTGGAATTGAGCACGATAAGCTTATTCAGGCATAAAACCTAGTTCTGTTAGACCTCTGGCCCAGACCAGCCGGCAGGACCCCCCGAGCTTGGAGGTTATGGTTTGAAATCCCGATCAGTGTCGTCTGAAGTATGGCTAACAACTGTGAAGCTGACAACTTCAGACTGTTCGTCTGTTTCACGTTCATACGTATGGTGTTCGGCTGGGTAATGACGTAATAGCAATTGACGTTTCATTATTCGTCATTTAATGAATCACGATTGCGACTGATCATCGTGTAGTGGTAATTAAATGGTAACAGCAGTGTATGTAAACGGTGACGCCATGACAGCTGATCTCGACACGATTAAGAATCTTCACAATTACAGGGCCAATGCTGTACTGTGGTAAATGATAGTGAGTATCCGTCGTGCCGACTTACTGACACAAACTGGAAACGGCCGTGATATCATCTGTGCTCGAACAGATATAACCCAGCCTCCGTTAAAGCCAGGCCTAAGATAATATAAAAGTAATTTTAGATCGCGTTGGTTGGCGTCGCGAGAATAACAACAACCGGGGATAATAAGAAAAAAAAAAAGAGCGAATGTAAAATATCGCGAATCGCGTCGATTACTTTTTAAAGCTTACGAAGAGTCCCCGCAGAGGGCGACAGGAAAAAACAAAGATGGCTGCGATATTATTTTTCCCTGTGATTCTTTTCTCATCGCATTCGTTATGAAACTTTTATCGTGAAGGTACAATTTAACATACGCGTGACGTGATAAAGGAAACAAAAATTTATTACGATTGCAGCGACCGCAGCGCTGACGTTGGTTCCCCAAACTAGTAACGGCTTCTTGGTGCGACTAGTCATTTGAAAATTTATAATTCCCGCGTTACGTCAACGATATATATATATATCACTGCCGTTCTTGACCTCGTAAAGCATATAAATTTAGCATGAGCCTGACTCACGCAGTGGTCTGGATTAATTAATTAAAAAAAAATCGCTACGCGAATTGGCGACTGGACAGAAGAGAAATGAAGCGAATGGCCAAGGTACGGATTGAAAGATTGGCGGGAATTTCAAACAACGACAATCCTTACGTACGCAGATACAAGAAAGTAGAATGTGCAGACAATTTTGAAAAATAAATTCTGTGATTTTTTTTCAAGTACAAGGATGATCACGCGAGTCAACGTACCCAACGAATTTAAATTATCGAATATCATATAGAACGAGCAATTGGAATGAATTCGTGTGTTATTGATGTACCAAACGCGTTACGTCATCGCGAGAATTCACATACGGTAGCATCGTACTTCGATAATCACGTCGATGGCCATACGTATCCATCTAGAAACTTAGGCTTGCGAGCAGCCACGCATTCTTAGCCGAATATAGTACACTCTTCTGTGTAGTGGTAATATCACATCGAGTTTCCACTGTAGGTCTGTTTTATCAGCTGTGGTATTACGAGGAACAAACTACAGGATACGTACCAGAGAACGTCAGAGCAGCTGATTCTAGTAGCAGCTACTAAAGATACTTATAAGAATACTACAAGAGTGATCCAAAAATTTTTTAAGGCATCCAAGAAAGCTCAGCATCACGTATAGACAGGGGAACAATAGAAAAATAAATTGGACAAAAGTGTAAAATTTTTATTCGCTAACGAGGTACAGCAATGTTAGGTGAATAGTGAAAACGACGAAATTTCGAAATGGTAGAGTTACAGTTTTTAAAAATATTAACAATCCCACACGGTATAATCGAGGTCTCGGGAGATTCGCTAACATAACCTATAGTCTCTCTTAATGTAATTATCTCTCTCTCTCTCTTTCTCCTCACGTGCAAAAGCGACGAGGTTAATGCGTGGGTAGTCCTGGCTATATTGAGGAATGCCACGAAGGTGGCGAGCGAATAGGACGCCATTGCTTACATTAGTGTCCTCTTGCCCAATATACTATACGGCATTAGAGCTGACGCTGTTTTGTATCTTTTTAAAAAGCTGGCAAATCACGTAAATACTTATTATCGGAGAGATACGGCGCAATAATGACCAAGCGTATAACGGCTGTTTTCGTAATTCAAATTTTCCCGCCCTCCGTATACTTTCGAAAGCTCAGATTTCAATGAAGGGTAAACGCTAATTACGGAGAAACAAAGAAAAAAATTTTACATCGACGTCAAACACCAGGAAGCGTCCACTCGAGATTCCTGGTTTCTCTCAAAAAATAAAGATAACGTAGGGGAAAAAAAAATCTAATCGACAAGGAAACGTCAAAATAACCAAGTCGTAAGAAACAGGACAAAAATGATAGTTTTACGAACGCCAGTGACAGTGATTGCGTTAATAAGACCGTTGGGTTATTCGCGTTCAAATTATTAGCTAAAATTTTTTTTTTAAATAAATACAAAATTCCACGATACAAAAAAAGTGTTAATAAGACCGTCGGGTTATTCGCGTTTAAATTATTAGCTAAGATTTTAAAAAAAAAAATAAATACAAAATTCCATGATACAAAAAAGTGTTAATAAGATCATCGGGTTATTGATATGGCCATGGCCATGATACAAAAAAGTCATAATTAACCGAGATAAAAAGATCGACGTATAATTAAAAAATAAATACAATTAAATTTTCAACAACCACTGCAGATCGCGCATGAAAAAGCTACCCGCTTATAATAAAAGCTCGCGCGATGTATTCATCAGTAATGAAAAATATAAGGTCGTT
Source organism: Calameuta pygmaea (assembly GCA_031762395.1). Taxonomy (NCBI): domain Eukaryota; kingdom Metazoa; phylum Arthropoda; class Insecta; order Hymenoptera; family Cephidae; genus Calameuta; species Calameuta pygmaea. Next base: position 203,097 of record JASANN010000081.1, on the reverse strand, counting down.
GAACTGGTAATGATGAAAAGAAAAAAAATATCCGATTCCCATAACAGAAACAATGTCCTTTCCCGCCAATCCGGTTCGTCCCACGCCAAAAAACTTTACCTTCCGATTGGAAAGGGTTAATCAGCACGTGGGAGTTCGCATGGTGCCAATGCCAAATACGTCATTGCTCGATTATTTTTGTACTTGACCACCCGAGATTCTGCATAATCTCAAAGAACGTTCGGAGAAAGAAAAGCAAAATGTATATATAAATTTTTTAATTTAATTTAACAATCAATAATTAATCGAATTAATTTAACCTGAGCGCTTATTGATGGAAGATGAAAATTTTACAATAAATTTTGCACGATACTGTACCCAAGGTGAATGCTATATGTCAAAAATTATCTCATAGGTGGAAAGATACAAAAAACTGTATTGCACATAATATATATATATATATACCGGTAAGCCATAGCTATAGATATATCGTACTTGCACGTGCCGTATTGCCTACGGGAAAAGGATCCGCTAAGCGATACGTAAAGAATTTTGGCGCAGCGTGAGATGCGTAGGTTAGCACGAAAAATTACGTAACTAATTGTAAGTATGCTTTGAAGTTCGCATATCAAATTAGAAGAGACGATTTACGTAGTGCGTGACGACACGTACGTTCCTGAGTTATATCGTACGCGTCGATAGTCAAATGCCACATATGTACAGATAACGCGTACGATACAGTGAGATAAGACTGATGCATTAACCGAGGAAGCAGAGATAAGTAATCTGCATATATATATATATAACTTCATGGAATGTCATCTCATTATACTATTTATGATTATTATTCTCGGGACCTTCGTTAACTGGTGATAAATGAGAATTAACGATAGATTGATTTCACACGTGTCTTTAATCGGATGACCGATAACAGGCACGATGATTATAAACGTAAAATCGATCCGTGGTGTTAGACAAGCGAAAAGTCATCGCGATTAGGAAATGTTTTTAATTTTATTCGTACCGTCGAGTATATTATTAAGTTTTTAATTACTTTTCACTAAGGCCAATTAATAATAATGGAAATTTAGGGAAATTGTATTTTAAAATTCCCGCGCGTAACGAGGGGGGAAGAAAAATGTACGAATCGATTGCAGCAGACGATTCTGTGGTTAATTTATTTCTTTAATTAATTTCAAGGGTAATGAGACAGTCGTTAAAATCGCTTTCACGATAAGCTGATATCGAATGATGAGGTCGGTCGTGGAACTTAGGAAGTTGCTGACATTTGACAGTCGTTGATTCTTTTAATCGTTAAGAATGAAAAAAAAGTTACGTACGCACGTAAGCGTGAGCGCTGGACGTTTCCATAAAAGCGTCAAGTTAAAAATAAAAATCTAACCGCCCCGTAGTCTCGAGATGAATGATAAGAGAAGCCAGAGAAAGAAATATTTAAAAAGTTTTGATAAAAAAGAAGCACGCACTGTGTCACGATTAAAAAAAGAAAATCCGCGTACGTAGGATTGTAAACGTAAATAAGTATCGTGCATAAGGAGGGAAAGAAAAATATTTTTTTAAATATAACTGGGAAAGCTCCGATCGCTCGAAAGGATTTTTAAAATAGTTTAGAGAACGTTTAGTTGTCACTTTGAAAGGTTAAAAAATTCCAATCATTTTTTTCGTCGATCCCATTCGCGTTAATGCGTATCGTCGGAATGACTTTAAAATTTTTTTTGTCGATTGCTCTCGAGGAATTAAGAAGATAAATATATATATATATTAAATATTAAGCATATTAAAAGTGCGCCGTCTAATTCACCTGTATAAATTGTATAGTGATGGCAGATTTTCCAACACCGCCGCCACCAACGACGACCAGCTTGTAGGTCTGTGCGTAGCTTTGCCTCTCCCCAGGTCTCGACATCTTTTCTTAGCGTCAGACAAGATTTCTTTTCTATGGCACTGAACACACGTAAGATATGTAAATCACATAGGAATATCAGGCGAGACAGAACGAGGGGGAAAAAAGAGTGAAGAAGGAAAACGACGCACGAATTAGAATCCGACGGAGACGCCACTCACTGGGATGATTGTGCATATACTGCTGTTTAAGATCACAGAGAATTTTTTTAAGTTTCTATCGTTCCTCTACAGTCCTACGGGGTGACAGGACAATTCGCGACTGAATGGCAAAACGCGAGCACAACGGACTCCGTTCAATTTATTTCTTACACTACTGCGTCTCTCTCTTGTTCCTCCTCCTTGTCACTTATTTTATCAGGTTAGCCAACAGGATGGATTAATGGTAACTTCAGGCACAAGACTGAGAATTCCGTGAAGAATTTATGATCGCAAAGAGAGAGTGAAGAAATATTTTTGACTTAAATTACATATTTATTTTATATATGGATTTCTAGGAAGAAATGAGGCTTCTTTGTAGGAAATGATAGTATTGAATGCCAAGCAGGCTTGCCAACCTTGGTTTTTCTTTTCTAGGCAGGAACGTAACGAGGCGGAGGGTGCCCGTGGCTTTAATTATCTTTGTTACGAACTTTGATAATTCGTGTATAAGAAATCTGATTGCACGCGCTGTTTTTTTTTTTAGTTGACAAAATTTAATGTAGTAAGTATTTCGGCTGGAGATAGAATTTGGAGTATTTCTATGATTTCAACAGACTCCTTGGATTATTTATTATTTATTATGGCAGATACTGAATGCGAGTTTGTATTTATAATCGTCTTGCTAATAATGCAGGAATAACAAAATGTCAATATTAGTGATAATAAATTATCTCTTTGCATCGCATCTATGGGAAGGATGTATTTGCGGGACTAATAAATTATTTAATCGTCAAGCGAACGTCAAAATCTCTTTAATATTGCACGTTCCTACAAGATAAACGTTTGTCGAGGGACAATAATAAATTAGGTGTACCTTTAAAAGAATGCAATCCTAATTAGTCACGCGAATCTAATTATTTTAATTGTGATTAAGAATTGGGCTACTGTAAATCCTAAAGTGAAACGACCGTTAGACTCTTTATTTGAGCACAGTTGACACACATATTGTATTAACTCGATTACTTTTCTATTTGTAATAGATCTTCATAACAATGGACATTATAAAATTAGTTTATGTATCAGTTGAATAGTAGATAAGATCTCGTTCTTTCTCATTTTTGAAAAATCATCATTGATAGCAATGGAGTTGAGAGCACGAGATAATTATTGCGCCAAGTTCCATGATTAGACAATAAATTACCAGAAGTGTCATTAGAATCATTAGCAAAATTCTTTATGATTACTAAGCGCAGATTTTTATCTTGTAGGTGCTGACAAGGAATATAAACTCTTTAAGGGGTACCCGGGCCCCGGCGTCCATCTTTTTTTTCTTCCATGAACCGGTAAATAAGGAGACGACTAAGGCGCCATCTCTTTAGCAAAACTGGCAACTAATTTTGACAGCTGTCAGTTTACTGATATATGTTAATCAAAACGTGCGTGACTGTATCTGAAGTAGGTACAGAAATTAAAAAAAAAATTTTTTTATTAGTTATGTTCAAGACAGGACAATAATAAATGGAACATGATTGAGTTATTGATTTAGAACAATGTGTAAAGATAATCGATCGTTCAGTTTTAATTGTGCGATTTCTTTACTTAGAAAGACACGCTGTGTGCCACGTGTAATTCAGTCCTGCGACTTGGACTCCAACTCAACTCAAGCATAGCGGCTGACGCGTGAGCCAGTCGACTGGACGAGCCCAAGATGGCAGATACGGTAAACGAGATCGTGGCCCAAGCCCAGGAAAATATTACGGGAAATGTAAATGGAACGACCACGAGGGTCCCGTCGACTCCTGAAGGAATGGCTATAGCTTATGGGAGTTTAATAGTAATGGCAATTCTGCCAATCTTCTTTGGAAGTTACCGATCCGTGAGACACCACAAGGAACAGCAGGTTAGACACAGTCAAATTCTCATTTACTTTCCTTCCCGTTTATCGTCGATCAGTAGTTATTTTAATGTTAGCGGTTTGCACTTGAAGTTTCTATGATTTCTGTGACTTTTGTGTACTGACATTAAATTTAAACAGATTATATATTTGTAGATAAACCATGGCAGGTTTCATGGTGTGATAACAAGGCACAACTACTTTTGCTAACATATTTTTCATTGCTGTTTGAGCTTTACGATTGTCATCTCTCTGCGGATTGTTTTTTTGAAATATATTTTGTTCACTTGTGCCGAAGTGGGGAAATTAAAAGAATTGGAATTATGTTTTGAAGTAACTTTGCTGCCTTTGGTATTTATCGTCAGGATATATATTTTTTGTCAACTTCTATTTTACAGAAAAAGTTTGAAGACAGTGGCGAGAAGCCAGAAACTTTGTCACAGAAGGAAGCTGCAATGTTTCCTTTGGTATCCAGTGGTGCATTGTTTGGCTTATATTTATTCTTTCAGGTATAAAGTTTATATTTAAATCATCTTATGTCACTAACATGTAGCACAAGATTAATCTTTTAATTAATATGATATTTTCAGATATTTTCAAAGGAATATATTAATCTACTCTTGACTGGATATTTCTTCTTCCTTGGAGTTCTAGCGCTCTGTCATCTTACAAGGTAAATGAAGAGTTAATCAAAACTATGTCAACAAAAAATTCAATGACTCGTTTCTAATTTCAGTCCGTTGATCTCATCATTGGTACCAGCCGCAATCCCAAAAACACAATATCACATTCATTTTACTGGTGCTAAAGATAATAATGTAGAGGACATTATTGATTATAAATTCAATCTGCATGATATTGTCTGTCTTATCTGTTGTTCTTTTGTGGGTGCTTGGTATCTGATCAAAAAGGTGAGTTTACAAGTGATAAATAAACAAAAATGTAACAAACGGAAAAATCAAATATTTTTTACAGCACTGGATTGCCAATAACCTGTTTGGCATTGCATTTGCTATCAACGGCGTCGAGTTACTGCATCTTAACAACGTTGTGACAGGATGTATATTGCTATGTGGTCTTTTTGTTTATGATATATTCTGGGTGTTCGGTACGAACGTCATGGTGACAGTAGCCAAATCATTCGAGGCACCGATCAAACTCGTATTCCCACAGGATCTTTTGGAGAAAGGCCTCGCAGCTAGTAACTTTGCTATGTTAGGTTTAGGTGACATTGTAGTGCCAGGAATATTTATCGCATTGCTACTTAGGTTCGATCACAGTCTTAGTAGGAAATCCAATACATATTTCTATGCAACCTTCTTTGCCTACTTTATGGGTTTACTTGCAACAATGCTGATAATGCATTTATTCAATCACGCACAACCTGCACTACTTTACTTGGTGCCTGCGTGTCTTGGAACTCCTCTATTGTTGGCTCTTGTTAAAGGTGACATCAAAGCTCTCTTCTCGTAAGTATCCCCAGTCTTTCTCTCCACTTGAGAGTTTTGTACACCGTATCAAACTAGTCAGATTAATCATGTTCGGCTTCAATTCTATTTCAGATACGAAGATCATCCATCAAAGTCCAGTGAAGAAGTGCAAGTAGACACGAAGAAGGACAAGTAATGAATAAGTACTTGAATTTATAACAGCATGTTGCGAACACTGGTACGTAAACGTACCGGAATCTATTCGTCTATCAAATTTATCTTCTGCGAAAAAACTGCCACCTTTCATAGTGACCAGCTATTAATCTTAAAACATCACACGATAACTTTGTGATCATGAAAAGTGAATTCTCATGATTGCAAACCTTAACCTCTCTATTCGTCGAGTCGTGTTAATTTTTAATACAAAAACAAAAAAAAGACATCTACTGATGTCTCATGCTGACAGCTAAGCTGTAACATACGTCTGAGATTGATAAATTCTATGAATCAATCTATCGAAAATATTCGACGATTAACAAGCTTCTCGCGCACCACGCATTACCTTCCGTTACGATTCATTTGATTTCCCCAAAGTCGGAGGAATCGCCTGGTGAACGAGGAACGAATGCTCATAGATAAGAAAATAAAATTTCCAATTTAAATATCAGCAAGGAAAGATAAGAAATTATTAAAAAAAAAAAAAAAAAAAAAAAAAAAAAAGTTATCTCTTAATCAACGGAAACGTTATTAAAGTTAGGTAAAGACAATGATGGCGTCCCTATATAATTTATTATCCAATTAGGCCCAAGTATCTACTAATTACTATACAAAAGTCATTCCAAATACGATCATTAAATGCTCGAAGACACACAGATCAGATAAATGCTGTGTAAAATTGAAATACGTCAGGAAAATATATTTACTATAGCTACTTTTTATCTGAGCAATCGCATTAGGCGAGGATTTAATCGAAAGAGATTTAAAAAATGCGTATATACGTGCATCGAGTTCCCTTTAGATGCTTGTACAAGAAAATTAAGATGCTTGTCGTAGAAATCAGAAAAATGAAAGTCGGCTGATAGAATTCTTTACAAATAATACCGACTTCAGCATCCGCGCGTGGGATTGAGAGTGGATGGATAATTGTTTGTTAGGTAATTTTTCTATGTCCTTTTATAATTTATGTGACTTGTCGTTCTTATATCGATCCGCTAGTGCGTATGTGCACGCACTGTTAATGAGTAAAGGGTAAAAGAATTGCGCGAACGATGATCGCTGTAAGTAAAATGAAGAAGAAGACAAAAAAGTGACTCTAGCGCACAAGAACCGAAAACAATTTATTCTTCCATTGAGGTTTAAGGAGGGAGCTTTTTGATTAAAGTCTTTTGGTACTAGACGATTTATCTTGTTTCTGATACCTGAAAAGGTAATCCAATGATACGTCACGTTACTTAAGAATTGGCGAAATAAGTAATAAAGATTATAATGTTAATCTGTAATTTTTTCTCTTGTGATTTTTTTTTTTTTTTTAGACCTTATGCAGCGTTATTTATAATGTTATTATTGGGTTTAATAGTAAAACTTGCCGCAAATGTGCGTCTTCTTTTTTGCCCTTTGATACTATACACGTAGTTATTTAAAAAATGACGTGTAATTTAAATAAATGTCGGACGTATTTAAAATGGCTTGTATAAAAAATAGCCGGCCACAGGCGTTAATTCTTTTATGAATCCTAATTTATTCTAAAAGTGTATTGTTAATGGTTTGGGTTTACGTTCTTAGAATTTAGAATTCTAATCGCGATACGTATACTAAGAGTCCCGCAAATTGGGAAATTAACATTTTACTGAGCGTTTGTTAAAAAGGTGTTCTAAAGAAACAGCGTTTAATGGGGTAGTAATAATCAGGATGGACAGAGTAAATACTAGAATGCACTTTAAATCTTTTTATTTCTAAGTTCATATGGGTACACATAAAAAAGATGAATAAAAGCATCAAAACTTAAGCCTTCGCAGCATCTTCCACAGCCAAATTTTGTGCCGTTATTGGTTCCATTTCTTTTATTCCATCCTTTGATATTTTCTGTACCTTGAAATTGGGTAAATTAACTATGAGGCGCTTGTGAATTTCGCGAACACACTTCTTCATCAGCACATACGCTTGCTCCTCGGAAAGATCTGAAAAACGAAAGAGAAATATTAGACAAGACTGTTGTACGGAAACAGGAAAATGACTTATCTTTTTAATAACTCGATAGGCATACTGCTTACCTAAATTATGATATCTATCCAAAATTGTGAGAGAGAAGAATCCACCGTAGCCATGAGCTGCGTATGGTACTTTTATGGAAGATGCAAGATAGTCTATGAAGTATAATTCAGGACCAGTTTCGTCGTCGTAACCTGCCATAAGTAAATTGACAAAGTAAGGAGTTCTGGTGCGAAGGTAATCAGCTAAGTTTCTCCTGGTAAAGCTGGCAGCTGCCTTCGGAGATAGTTCATACCCATTACGCATTTTATACAATTGTATATTCTTGCCAATATATTCTGAAAACTGAGTTGTATCTCCGGATTCTCCAGACACAGCCATCACGAGCTTATTAGAAATCTTATGGATCTTTTGCTCATCTAAAATAGGGAGGAACAAAAGTCGTTAAATATAATCATGCATTTTCATGTCTAAGCAAAATAGAAATAATCATAAAGGTTAACCAATATTTTGAAATTTAACATTAAACTTTATTTACCGCTTTTCATGACCATAATTGACTGAGCATTTGTCATGTCAGCTGCGACTAATACAAAGTCTCTAAATTGAATTCCAATTAAACACTCCATTCTCTTCACTAATATTTTACTATCCAAGAACAAGCGGTTAGTTATTCTGAAAAACGCCTGTCACTCGAATATGGCCGAAGACATGTTTGTTCCCTGACCAATGTGACCAACAATCCCCAGATTACCATAAACAGGGACGAGGTAGGGAGATGCGCAACGCTACGGTTTTCGGCAGAGATCAGCAGGGAGATGGCACTAAATCCTAGCGGTGAGTCTGAAAGTACGATTTTGTGATCATTGCCTCCGTCGATAAGGCTTATTCCGTCGTAGCCGAGCTAAACGTGAACACGAACGTGTAGCTTGGCGGGCAGAGGTTCTCCGCTACTCACCGCTGTTAAAAAGTCCTTTGGAAAAGGAAAAGTCCAAAGTGGTAACGCATATAACATACAATATGTAAATTATGGTGCAGTGATATATTTATATATCTCTAAAATGGTATTGTCATTGCTAATTTTTCGTGGACCATATATGTACATTTGTACTTCATATACTGTATCATTATCGCATTTGTCGAATAAATTATCTTTAAATACTTATACACGTTTATACTCTTTTGCCCTCTACGAATATCCCAGAGTACGGATGAGTTCTGTCTCTCTCTTACTCGCTTCCGTCCTAAAAGAGTCCTCCTCTACCCTTATGCTTCGAAACCCCCTTTCGGCTCTGCTCCATTTTCTATGCCATTATTTCCAGTCCATCTCTGCCATGTTATGCATCTCCTGACTTCACTTCACTTCATCAGTACTACCTTCTACGATAAAATGATTCCAAATGTAATTCGAAAATCGCATCGTCGAAATTTCAATGGTGCAATTCATATTGAAGGAATTTGCATTAGTTCGACTATTCGCCGATAAGGGGGCAGCACCTCCTGGGCAGAGTATGGTGCGCCATCTCTACGAGACTCAACGAACTTTTTCCGATCAAATAATTCCGAAATCGCATCGTCGAAACTTCAGTGGGTCAATTCTTATTAAAGAAT
>JASANN010000081.1:155112-193814 GCA_031762395.1 Calameuta pygmaea | reverse complement strand
ACGTTTAGCTCGGCTACGACGGAATAAGCCTTATCGACGGAGGCAATGATCACAAAATCGTACTTTCAGACTCACCGTAAACCGTAGCGTTGCGTATCTCTGCCATAAATGCCAACAAATTACTAGACAGGGATTTTTTGCGAAAAAAAGAACAAAGCTGGATCAGTGGCGACACTGATGAAACCGTTTTTGTTTTATTTTATACGTCGCGAATTTTCGAATGACTTTTCGAGCGCGAAGTCCATCAAGTTTCTAATGACAACCGGATATCTCCGAAAATATACCAATTGCTTGACATATTTTTTGTCTGCCTTGATTGCCATTGTTTTTTAAAACAGTTAATTGCCTATGATACTCCGAACGATCGACGTGTTTAATAACGTTGCCTCGTGACATACGCTCAGCAAAATGCCAGTAGATCAGATTCAATATTCAGAGAAATACAATGATGACAAATATGAGTACAGGTTAGTGAAAATCTTGACATTTAACTTTTTTTTAGTGTAATCTTTCAATTTTTGCAACCTCACAATACTTATTCTAACAAGAGAAATTATTTGTAAGTATAGATATATTGTCTGATCATCAAATGTTATTGTAGACACGTTATTCTACCAGCTGATTTAGCCAAGCATGTACCCAAATCTCATCTGATGACTGAAACTGAATGGCGTAACTTGGGAGTTCAGCAGAGCCCAGGATGGGTTCACTACATGATGCATGGACCAGGTATAATGAATACTTAGTGCCGAATCGTTGTATCATTACGATAGAGTTAGCTTTGAACTTTCTTAAATAATTATCTTCTTTTATATATTGCTATTGAACAGTCACATCATTATTTTCTTTTTACTTTGGACTTGCAGAACCACACGTTTTGTTATTCCGCAGACCACGGACTGATGTCCCAGTCCGAAATGGTTCAGTCCAGCAAAACCAAAACGTTTATTGCAATTAAGTTATGTTACAAATAACTGCTTTGTTAAAGACAGTACCTACCTTCTGATGTATATTGTTTAACATATATGTGACAGCATTTTGCATTGGTTGCAAACTCAGATTTGGCAAGCTAATACGATGACATTGTTATTTGTTTATGTATAACTCTAAGATACTATTAATTATAAGATAACACTGTACAATATTTTTCATGTAATGTATGGCTCAAGCTGCATTGACAAACTTCAAATAGTAATTAATTTAGTATCACTCGCTCGTCCATATAATCTACATAAAAGCTAGTTTCATGTGACATGGTATGATATTTCTTTAATTTTCAAAGCTTGTCAATGCAGAATCCTCCGTCATGTGGGTGAAGGAATAAAAAATAAATTATTTTTGCATCATTTTGTAGATAAATCATTGTGACCTATGATCTTTACGTTAATCGTTGATACGAGGTGATTTTTTATTATCAATGATATTTTATAATTAAAATTGTCATTGTACTCTACTATTAACTGTAAAATCAAATATTCAATAATAGAAGAAAATATGTATTGACTCACTTGTTATTAATTACGTATTTGAAATTTATAGCAAGATCAAATGTAGGAGTTTCAGAGTTTTTCAGAGAATTAAAAAAACAATGACAAGAATTGTTTAATACTTTTTTATGGACTTGCGTATCAAAGCCAATCGTTGTTTGTGAGCTTCTGTAACTGTAGCTCGTTTGTATGGTCGAACTTCATCAGTGCCAAAACCAGGAATCCACATGTTCCAATTCCTCTCTGAAATATATATTGATTCAATTACATCATTGATGATATTAATATAATCATCGATGATATAAATATAAGCTTACCTAAATGTAACTGTACATCTTTTACTTCTACTGTATTTGCATGCCTGTGCTTAGCTAACAAACAAGCAGCATTTACAGTTGTTTCGACAAAATCATCTGCCAACTGTAAGAGTATTTCTTCAACTTCTTCATCCAATTGCTCCGTAGGATCTACTTCTCTCACTAAGTCTTGTAACCTTGTCTTGGTAAGAAACTAAAAAGAAGCAATAAGTCAAATTCCTTACGACAATTATAAAATGAACTTTCTTACCTGTGGAAAGTCTGTAGATGAGCTTGACATCGATGACTGTTGCGCCTGCTGAACTTTAGTTGGTTGAGATGCAAATGAAGCCTGTGGAGGTTGTGTCTGAGCTTGTAAAGTCTGCGCTGTATTATTACTCTGAAGCGTACTCAACGCTGGTGCCGTAGGATTACTTGGACCAACCGACTGAAGATTTCCCAATGCCGAATTCATATCCGCATTTCCAGTACCAGTTTGCATAGCAGACACTTGCTGAGCCATTTCTACATAAAATAACAAACTTAAACTTCTTAAAATTACCAATAACGAAAATTCTATTTTTAAACACATGACATTGACATTCACAAAAAGATTTCAATCTGACAAAATACATAACCACAAAATTGCAAATAACACAACTCGCCGAAGAACAGAGGTACGATAATTTTTTTTAAATCTTATCATGTGAACAACAAAGGAAACAGTCTTTGTATTTGCTTCAAAAAAAAAGATTCTTCACAAGCTACAAACCTCTTTAGAAAGTTCAATCCCGTGCGATTACTTTTTTGTTTGAAACTTCAAAACCGCGAGAAACATCAACTACAGGCTTACAAACTTGCATGAAACATTACTAATTTCAGAAACAATCAGAATACCTCAAAATCTCTATAATATTTAATTATCCAATCGAATAATATTAATCCAAAATTTTGACTTATCCCAAATACCCACCAAAGTAATACAAATTCTAATAAACTACCTAAATACAGTTACCATCAACGGATCATAAGATCCATCAAAAAAAAGTACTGAAAGCAATAGATGTCGGTGCACGTAATCCAAAAGGAGAATGAAAAGCAGTAACTTTAATTCGCCGCAAACTTCAAGTCATTCCTGGCAAGAAGCCGATACGTATTTTATGGGGTTTGTGCCGTTGAACTGAGTAGTTACATGCGCGCCGCCGTGTAAAGTGGGTCGTTATACCTTAACGTCTCCCAAAATCGTATTCTATAAAAAAATATAGAATTTCGCACAAATCCTCTCTCATCAAACCTTCGAAAATCATTTTCACCCAAACTCCAAGAAAGAAGCACATAACTCACGAGAAAATCCAGTTCACTCTTTCCGTTGCTGCTCCAGTTTATCGCCTATTTGACGTCCTCGGAAAATAAAGAGCAACGGTGAGTCGAATCGTTATGCATTAATTTCGTTACCTCATAGAAACTGACGATCACTCAAGTGCTTAGAACGATCTGCAATGATTAATTGTTCCGTGTCCTCTGTTTATATTATATTTTAAAGTATTACATATTGGTATATACTTGACAAATGGGCATCGATCGCACGGCGGATACCTGTCTCGACAAGAATTTTCTGAACTGTCAAGATACTCGCTTCTGATTACTCGTTGGCAGAAAAAAATACCTGTACGGGGAGCAGTGGAATTTTTCAAAAAAATTCTTATCTCACGACATACCTGAGATTTGAATAATAAATTTTTGGTTAGTAATTCGACTGGTGCGAATTTCTTTCGACCACTTGGTGTTACGAGTTATTGATCCAATTTCCATCTACGTATATAAATGTTTTACTCAGTTTTTGAGTTTCTAATTTTTTTGCTCTGACCATGCGACGATTTTACTTTTATCCTTCAGCTCTCGCAATCTGTCTCGAGCTTTATTTTAACATTGATTACGACTTCTCGTGATTGTCCAAAGAGAATTTCATTCTTACGAAAAAACAAAACAAATATTTATGTTTTGGCTCTACGAACTGTTCTTTGAATATTACATACATATCTATGTGTATCTTTAACAATAGATTTATTTATCCATTACGTAATACCGTATTGCATATTGTTTACAAGCCCCCAGTTTTCCCTCAGCTTCATATAATTTCTGTGCAATGAAATTCCGATGTTTCCTGTCGCGTAAAATAATATTTTTACCTCATGTCGACGTTTAGGATAAAATTTTTTTTTATTCACGTGAACATATGCTTCCTCAATTTTAGATAACAAAAAATCTGTCTTACGATGATAACCAATTCTCAGACTTTCCTCCTGAGATTTTTGTAACGATCGTTTTAAAAAATGCACTATAAAAAAAGCTATTATTAACGAAAAGTATAATCTTCATTATCAGCAATTAATTCGAATCATTTTATAATTATATTTTACAATCGTCTGTTTAATAAGTGATTTATAATTTTGGCAAATTTGATTTCTAATTAAGACTGTATCTTAACAGGGGGAGGACGGTTATCGTAAGTTATAAAATCACGTTTCAGCGCCTTGAAAGGTTATCAACAAACTGCTTGAATCTGAAAGATAATTAGAAAATACTTTAAGATGATGAATCATTAGCAGCTCAATTTACAAAGGCATAATTTTATTGTCACTCAAAAAAAAAAAAAAAAGAAAACGCGTTACTTAATGAGAATACAAATTCCTTATCACGAAGACTTATCGTTATCAGAGTATTTACCCACGTTGTGTGTATAAAGGGGTGTTAAGGTTGAAAAGAGGGATGCAAAAGATTTATCATATTTTTGAGCTTGTCTATTGACACGCAATTGAATTCTTTTCATTTATCATTTAATGACTCGTCATTTCGCAGTTTCAGATTAACAGCCAGAATCATCAATGGCAGACAACAGTGAAGCAGCAAAATCGTAAGTTGAACCGATCGGTTATCATTTTCATTTATTATATTAAGTACAGTAACTATGCAATTGGTTTCATAATATATTAGATAAGCACAATGACGTGGAAATTCAGACCCCCCATAGTACAATATTATTATCTATTTAGTAGTGACTGATGATAACAAAATTCTAATGGCTGACGTCATTTCGTTCGTTAACGTTGATTTTAATTGTGTAGTGACCTTTAAAAAATGTTGTGCATAATTTTTTACTATACCATAATACAACTGTGATATAACAGAATACATATTAAATTGACAAGAAGTTCTGTTGATAACTTTTAAACAATTATTTACAGGGAATCTTTTGTGTATATTTATATATTGTGCAGGTTTCATCTGTGCTTAAAATTTTAAGTGATAAAAGTATAGTAATACTTGTACTAAATGAATTGTTATTGTAAGCACATATGTCGTGTGACACTCAATTAGTATCATTATACCACGTAACATATGCTTAATAGAAATATATCATAGTACAGTCGGCTGTCTGGAGTGTACACAGTTATGTCATAGGATTTAATAATATCTCGTTCAATAGAATCTATTTACTTTTCATTTGAAGTCTGTGCAGTAGAGAATGAATTAATGAAAGTTGTTTCTCCTTTTCAGAATTCCCAAATTGCCACCGAAGCAGCAAGAAGTTAAGTGAGTGACAAGTCATCGAAAAGAATTTTTCTATTCAACACTTGGATGATATATAGTCTATTGACTGATTATCTTTTCGCAGTAGGCTTAACATGTGATATTTCTCATCGATCCACAGGCTTCGCTGTATTATTAACATTATAAGTATCAGTTGTGAAAAAAATTGCTACCGTTACACCTAATGAGTATATGATACCTTCTTATCAATTGCTAATACTTTAATGTGAAATCAATACGACTCCATTAACTATGTTATCTTTTGAATTTTTGTATTTATCTGATTGATTGTGCAATCCTAATAACAAAAGTGGTCGCTTGAATGTGACTCCTTATTATTGAGAATATGAGTGATGATAAATTTTATTTCATCAATTCTCACTGCTCAACAGCTACTATAGTGATCATTGCTGCCTGGTAAAACGGTCTAGCAGCGAATTAGATCTCTCACTATGTCAATGCCACGTGTATATTTAACTCTGCAAAAATTTGTCGTATGTTCCTAAGAAATAGCATATATTATCGTATTCTAGTATATATTATAGTCCATTTGATTTGGAAGTGGATTGTATACAATTTTTATAGATTATAGAAATAAATTAGAAGCCCTTTTGCCAGAGGTTCAATTTCATAAGTACGTATTGCGAAATTGTTATTTTGTTGAATAAAATTTCCACAGTCTATTATTGTTGAATGTTAGCCGGTTTTCTGAGCCTACCGGTATATATAAAGATACATTGACTCCAAAGATTCAAAGGAGAATTTCGTATCATAAGCATTTTCTTATCTCTAATAGATTGATGCCTGAATTATCAGTCCGTTTTTTTAAAGCTAATGAAAAATAATATAAACATCATCCCACTTGATTAATCTTTATATGAAACTTGTATGAAAATATGAATTAGGATAGTAAGATTTTTTTGGGCAACAGATTAATGATTATTGTTTTCAGGCTTGTACCTAAGATCATCAATGGAGGTATTGCTGGTATCATTGGTGTGTCGGTGGTCTTCCCACTGGACTTGGTTAAAACCCGGTTACAGAATCAAGTGGTGGGACCCAATGGTGAAAAGATGTACAAGTCAATGTAAGTACAATATATGGGCTACGCAATGACACATTTAAGATACCTTTAATTAAGATAATTTCCTTCAAGCGAACAATGATGTTACAGGTTTGATTGTTTCAAGAAAACATACAAGGCGGAAGGATATTTTGGAATGTATAAAGGATCTGCTGTAAATATTTTATTAATAACACCGGAGAAGGCTATCAAACTCACTGCCAATGATATGTTCAGGCATCATCTGTCTACAGGTCCAGGGTATGAGAGATTGAAGTTCTTAAAAAATCCTAATATATGTTTGTTGTTAGTTATATAAAAAGATATTAAATCCTCTCTAGCCAACCACTATCACTTCCTCGTGAAATGTTAGCTGGTGGATCTGCAGGTGCATGCCAAATAGTAATAACGACACCAATGGAATTGCTTAAAATTCAAATGCAAGATGCTGGTCGTATTGCAGCTGCAGCCAAGGCTGGTACGTGTACATGCATCAGTGCACTACTGATTTCTTTCTCTTGTTAAAAAAATGATATTTCTTTTCACAATTGTAATATAAATTTCTTAATCTAACAGCTGGTCAGCACATTCCAAAGGTATCAGCATGGTCTCTCACGATGGATCTTCTTCGTAAACGAGGTATCCTGGGGTTGTATCAAGGAACAGGTGCAACTGCTCTTAGGGACGTGACTTTCTCTGTCATTTACTTCCCACTGTTTGCGAGATTGAATGATCTTGGTCCTAAGAGAGAAGACGGATCCTGTAAGCCATTAAAAATCATTATAGTATCCCTTATGTCTTTTTTATCCTTAAATAATATAATATCAACCTTTGCAAAACTTTTTTCTTCTTGCAGCTGTCTTCTGGTGCTCCTTCTTAGCTGGTTGTGCTGCCGGCTCGACCGCTGCCTTACTAGTTAATCCATTTGACGTAATCAAAACTAGATTACAAGCAATCAACAAAGCCCCCGGAGAGCCAACGTATAATGGCGTCCTGGATTGCATAGGGTAAGTACTAAAATCGTTGCTATTCGAGTCATTTTCTGTACAGTCATAATACAAGGGCTTTTGTACTTTTTAGAAAAACATTGAAGAACGAGGGACCCACGGCATTCTTTAAAGGCGGTGCTTGTCGTATGATTGTGATAGCGCCATTGTTCGGTATCGCCCAAACCGTTTACTACCTCGGGGTCGCGGAGCGACTCATGGGTCTCAAATAAAAGCGTTATTCGACGTTGCCGTCGTCGTTCTAGAAAGTTACTGAGGCTTGTGGGCGCGCGCGCGAGAAGCAGACAATAATACAAGTATTTTTAGGAGTAAAGCTAATTTCTATTATATCGTGAATCTCGGCACGAGTCTGGCCGTGCGACGACTGCTCGGTGGATTTACAGAGAAACGAGGGTATCGATTGGAGACTCAGTTTCCACCAAATATTAAATGACGGCAGTGGGAATTGTGAAAAAAAAAATAGAAATGAATCTTCCAGATCACGAAATCTTTTTACACGCAGTGCTTCATTAGCCAGTTGAGGAAGAAAGATTGTTTTTTTTAATATGTAAACATACTTTGCACCATAGTGTCATTTTGCTAGAATAATTTTTGTGTGGATTTTATTACCACTAACAGATGCTTAACGCTTGTATTGCCACAAAAACACTCTTTTTGAGAGAAGTGGACTGCAAGTCTTGATTTATAACTAATTTTTTTGTGCCATTAATAACTGATAATGAGTAACGTCAAAGCAAAGCAAGTGTCTGCAACGAAATTGAAGAAGTTGTAGATAATTTTAATCAGTGTCCACAGACAGATAACGATTATTGAATTAAGCAAGGAAACGTTTGAGAGTGTCAATTAAAGTCGAAGGAATTTTTTTTACTAGCCAGTCAATTAACTAAAAGGTTGACAGCATTCGTTATAGAAACAATATACTTTATGAAAATGTTCTTTTGCCAGTGATCGATATACTCAGTAATTCTTCTCTAGCCATCGAACCTCTGCATTTTGTCTTTGTGACTTATTAGACTTCATCCGATTAGCTGGAATGAATTAAATGGAACATCAAAGAAAAGTAATACTTACAGTTGTTCGATGAAAATACTGCCCTTAAGTATCCTTTGATATTAGTATAACCAATGATCTGTGCCCAATATTTGTCTATCCACTGTTTATATAAACGAATAATTACGTATTTTATATCAGTACTTTTCATTTCACTGCGACAATATCTTGGCTCAAGTTGCTAAAGATAAAAAAAAAAAACCGGTCCAGTATATATGATTTCCTTAGTAAATTCATGTCCAACGACATTATAGATATTCACACACATATTTTCTCATTGTCACTCTTTCTCTTTCCCTTCGGTTTACGTTATTTAGCCATTTTATTTTGTAATTAACTTTGTAAATAGCTACGCGCGCGCATCGCAAGATTAGGCACATATATATATAAGTTTTAATGAAATTTTAAGTGAACAGCGAACAATTACGTAAAACAAAAAGCTTTGAAAAACGTAAAAATGTCTCTAGCTCGAAATTTACGTTGGGCAGTCGTC
The DNA here is from genome assembly GCA_031762395.1 of Calameuta pygmaea. Lineage (NCBI taxonomy): Eukaryota > Metazoa > Arthropoda > Insecta > Hymenoptera > Cephidae > Calameuta > Calameuta pygmaea. The sequence goes on along the minus strand of JASANN010000081.1, from coordinate 184,827 downwards.
GTTGTTCCTGTTCTCATAGACGATCGATGATGAATTGTCAATTAAAAAAATTTATCTGCATTCTATTATTATTCCCTAAGATTATATTAAATTTCATTAAAGCCTTGCCTGCCAATACTCATCAATTACGTTTACAAAATCATCTCATTTTCTTTTTAACAAAAAGATAAATCTCATCGATCCATTCTCCAATTCTCTTGTGATCCATCCGTCTCGAGCTTATTCATTTATTATATAATATCATGTATATAAAATGCGATCACATAGCCATGCGGATTTTAGTTTTCTTTCAATAATCCATTTCAAATAGCGCAGAACCTTTCGTTCAGCCGTTTCTCTTACTTTCGTGATTAGATCTTCTCTCGTGAAATTTGTCATCTCTTATCAAAGAGAAATAACGAGAGAACAAAAAAAAAGTAAATATTACCATTAAACGCAAAAAATTGCTTCGTTTACTGTGCCGACAGCAAACTGATGTTTCGCGGTTGTATTATATATATATACATAATACATATATATATATATATATATATATATATATATATATATATGTTACTAATTTATAATAGTCAAAGATATATATTGTTGCAAGAAGAATATAAATAAATAATGTTGTGTAAATCGTCAATGTAACAAAAGAAAATATATGTCCGGATATATAAACGATGGTTCATACTGAACTGCTGTATTATTGTGACTTGCTGATATCAAACCGAATATAATTTTATCCTGTCAGATAATTTCTGATCAAGACTGCATTATCATTGTTGTTGTTGTTGTTGCAATCTTGCTTTTTTTTTTTCTTTCTCTTTGTTCACACTACTTCAACTTACTAACTCATCCTTTGACATTCTTTCTACGTATATTTAGGATACTATTTAAGCTTATTATACACCAAATTGCATACATATTTACAGTAAACGTTAAATAGTACAGCTATATATATATATATATCTTTGTAATCTGAAATCCTAAAATGGAGGTCCAATTACGACCTAATTACTTTTGTCTTTCCTTTTTTTTTTTTTTTTTTTTTTTTACAGTGATGACAAAGTATATAAACTTAATTATCAATAATGTGCTGCATAGGTCGGGCGACCTTTGCAATAAGTGATAAATGTACGTGTACACGCGTCTGTCTACTTATAAACCCAAATACCACAATGAGAATGAAACTAAACATATTATTCTTGAGGAAAGAAAAAAGAAAAGCATACGTCATACTCCTGATGACTGTTTCTAATTGCTCGTTCGCCGACAGAGAATTATGTCGGAGACGACAGAGAATTATGTCGGAGACGACAGTGTATGATTTTAGTGAAAATGGAAAAGAGGAAATTAACATTATATTTTCGATATGAGAATATAATCGGGGCAGTAATACTACAACGTTCTTATATATTTATGTGCGTGATATATATATATATACATATACATATATATATATATATATATATATATATATATACCGCGTGCGTAACGAATAACGCACGGCGATACGCGAAATATATCTATTGTATTTTTTTTTCTAACTTTCTTTTTAAGTTATTTAATTTATATTTAATTTATCTCGTTTTGTTCTTAAAGAAGAAAGGGCCCGCGCGCACGCGCATTGGATTTTTGCTTTGCCCAATTCCACTCTTTTTATTTTTATTTTTTATTATTGCACTTTGATCTTCAAAGTCAATGATTCGCACGAGCGGACGAACACAGATGCTGTGAATATATACGGGATTATTATTATTTTTTTTGAGTACTTTACTTCTTTTTTGTATCGATGATTCTGTGAACAGGTATATATTTAAATAATACCGATTTACAATTAATTATCCGATTTACATGGCGGCAACAATTACAAAATACTGTTCAGTTATGCGTGTCTTGGATCTCGGTAATTAGCAGAATAAAGAATTAAAGGAGAAAGACTTTAACGAGTTTTGCATAATTTTAATGGGATAATTGTCTAGTCTAATTATCACGGTCGTCCATGTTAATCCGTTCGAACGGATCAGAAACCGTTAATATTGTATTTTTTTGTTTTTTTTCGTACAATTGTTGATACAGTAACGTGCGTGGGACTTTTGTTGATTTGTACAAGCGAAGACAAAATAAGAAAGAGAAGATACCGTGCTAGGTTCTCAGGTATTGTCGCAATAATGTGGAATTTTTAGCTATACTTTAGTTTCTTGTTTTCCTGTTTGACGGTTATCATATACTGTACACTTGAATAATGTAATTGTAATTATCAGTTGCGAGCAACAAGAAGAAGAAATAGAGAAGGGAATGTTTTTTGTAGACATTGGTGCGATTTCGAACGTTGCTTGTCTAGTCGGTAAATTTGCGGTTCGGGTTGCGACCGAACAGAGCCGAACGGATCTCCGGCACCAGCTGCTGTGCAATCAATTCTAACCTTGACTCCAGGGTGTTGCAGATCTTAATACGTCCTATATAAAAATCATTGTCAGAATGTTTTTTTGGATTTTTAATGTAAAATTCTACTGGCAGTGAGTACTTTGGTGTATTATTTGCTGCGTTAGTATATTTGGATTATTAATAAGGAAACTCACCCCTGGCTGCAAGCAGTTCGACACCACCACAGCTGTCAGCAGGCAAGAAATTGTCCTGATCTACTTTCACAGAGACCTCCTTGCCGGAGATTTCCTTATAGGTTTGCTGAACTGAAGCTATAACTGATTCGGCAATACCCAGATCAACTTGACGAACGCGAATCAGTACGTTGGGTTCCATCAGCTAAAGCATTTAGGTTTTATTGGCATCGCTGTTGGTTTTCTTTTTATAACTTATGTGATATTGTTCGTGAGAGTTACCTGGTAGAGTGCTTGTATTATTAGGGATTTCAGAACCTGAGCATAGCGGGATGGATCACGGGTTACTTCACCCAGCCTCTTTCTGGCCTCATCCAGCACATTGCGGACATGGTCTTCACGAACCTTTAGCACTTTCAAACGTGCCTGGTTGAGCATGTTTGAAGATTGGCTACAAAAGCGGTATTAATTTATGATTAAAAATTCATGGATAGCATATCTTTTTTTCTGTTTACTTATTTAGAAAGCTTTCTGCTGTGACATTGCCACTAGAAATTTAGATAAGACACTACTGGGCCTACGTAAATCAGATCTTCAGCCAGTTACATAATATCCTTGATAATTAAAAATGTTTTTAAAATCAATTATTTCACATACATTGTGAACGCATTAAAATTTCTAATGAATGTTTGCATACATTTTAGTAAGATTGTTAAACTTTTCTGTGATTATTTTCATAATTTGTAAAGAGGTGGGTGTGGCACAGTAGTGACATGTGACACTAATGCTTCCAGCAAATGTCATAGATAGCAGCAGTGTATTTAAATAGTAAAGATGTTATTTCTTGAATCGCTATAAAACTTTTAATACAATAGTATAAAAGTAGGGTGTGGCAACTAAAAAAACCATGTGACTTATCCAAATCTAAAAGACTCTAAGAGCATCAAATCTATATAGGATAAAGTTATCAAAGGAAAAAAATATTTTCATACATTTTCTTCTGGAGCTCAACCTGCTTCTCTTTCTTTTCATAATATTCCATGATTTTAAGACGTTGTTGCTGAACCAGACGTCCCTTTTCAATGTTAAATTCTTCCTCTGCTTTTGCATCAATTTCCTCCGCCTTTTCATTGGCTTCTTGCTCAATGAAGGCCATCATATGCTTGATCTGTAAAGCAATAATACAAAATGGTCTCTGCAAATCAGCACAAACAATTGATCTAAGAGTAATTTAATGAAATAAATTGTTGCGTAAACATAATTACAGATAGAATAAAAAACTGAGACCAAATGAACGGCAGTTTTTTGAATGTATACAAAATAACATTAGATACAATTGAATAAGTGATCTGTAAAACGATATACAATTAAGGAGCTTCAAGCCCTGTATAAGAGACAGTATTACCTGAGGCTAAGAATAGCGATAGCAACTGTAGTTTTCTATATAATTTTTGGAGCACATCTTGCCAAGAAGTCATAAAATAAATGACAATGCTATAGATATTTAAGAAACCTAACTAGGCCAAATCTCTTTTGAAGACATATGTACTATGGAGGAGTGTCGGCTGCTAGAAGGGAAATGCAATATTCGAAAACCGTGTCTAAAGACATGCCAAGAAATTGGGAAAGCTTAACGACATGAACGAAGGACGCCCTGAGAAAGCTGTTGAAAAGTTTCGCAGTGTCTCGTAAAAAAGAAGGCGGTGCTCTCCGAGTACCAAGAATAGAAATAGTCTGGAGATTCTGGTGCTCTCAAAAACATCATTTTCTTTTTTTTTAACGCACCTGCTTCTGCACGTCTGCATCGCTGAGAGCCATGGTGATGTTGTGCTTTTCCTACGGCAGATGACCACGAAAACTCCTCGCTGGATATACGCGAAACCGTAAAAACTGGAGTACAAACTCGATGAAAGAAGTCAACGCCTATGAAGCACCACCGTTCACCAGACTGACCGAGCGACGATCATATGATTGCTGCGTGCGCAACCAGTACCCAAGTCAAATGGTGTACTTTGCAGATGCAAAAGTATTGCTAGATCTTGCATACAGAAATGCAGTTGCAAAAGCAATTTTCTGCTGGAATTATTGCGACGATTACAGGGATGCTCTGGGGAACATCGCGTACTAAGATTTATCTTATAATTTCGAAAGAATCCATAGTTTTTAGGGCTCGTATGATTTTTTAATCACTCGTGTTCAGTTGCTGATTTGATCTAAGTTAACGGCACGGAAGGAATCTTCTTTATCCAATGATGGTAACGAAGTTTCTGATCGTGCTGCGTGCATATATACGGCCGTCTAATCGAATGCACAATAGCGAATTTTTGTTTATGAATATCACGAGGAGCTTTCGCACGTCACGGTCTGAGTTTGTTAATTAAATAAGACCTTGGGATGATTATTTCAATTGTTATTCGCAGGGTGTTATTTTAGGGCTCGCGCCATATTTCGGTTGCTGATTTGGGAACGTTCATAAAATTGCTAATATGGCAGAAATCTGTGTCTCTAGTGTTGTTTAAGTTTGAGAAAACTGTACAATATTAGAAGAATTACTTTGATGAACTGTAATGAAATGTGCGTAATATCGTGATCTCAGTGGACCAGTGCACGCGAGCATCGGACTCCCATGCGGAAAGCTGTGACCGCCTAAATTATTTCGGCGTAACACCTTCATTCCAAGTCAACAACATCAACTTTTTAGTGTTTTTTTTCTGACGTTCATCTACTTTGTTTATCATGTATTCAATTGAATGCACGTTGCAGTGATTGCAGCAGGAAGGACTGCGATAGGTAATGATATTCGGATGTCCACCGAGACTCCCCTAGTTCCAAAATGCTTGCACTATAACCTTTGTTTCCTTACGCTTGTCACTCCACTGTATGGCCCGTGTAACGTCAGTACCGTCATATGCATCATTATCCTATCTTATGTCGTGATCACTTTTCCCGGACGCGACGGCATTTCACTTTACATATCCTTCCCAATACTTTTCTTTTACACCCAATTCAACTTTTTACTCCATCACTCCTTTTATCGATGTGTACTTAAGGCTGAGAAAGCTTGGCTCGTGCCATGCGATAGGATATGCAGTGATATTCACAGTTTAATATCACAAATATATTGTCTTGTTTTTATATCTTGAGTAATAACATACGATCGAAGTACTCGCAGTATCTTCTGACGAGAAAACTATTTGTGTATATTCTTTTGGTTTTTTGCTTGAAATGGGGTGTTCTGTCAATTCGATGGGTGCTGGTTTCTATTAGATTGCCTTTTGTACTTGGTTGAATGCAAAGAATTAATGGGTGTAGATAACTTTTGTGCAGGGCAAAATACAGAAGCGTTCCTTGATGGATCAGGTCCAAACATTTTTGTTAGGTAAGCGACAGGCTATTCAGTATAGAATTTTTGGCTCCTGCGAGTGACACTTGAATTGAAAGTATAGTAAATATATGCTCAGCATATTTCTTTGGATGTTTAAAGCTTCCTTTATATTTTTCAGACGACTGAATTCATCTGTAAAAATATTGCTGCATCTTGTTCCTCTTACATCTAAACGTTATACATGGAATCCATGATTCTACTACATAGTGAGAACCAAGTTGGCTCTAGTCTTATCTGAGGAACAAAGGCAATCGACTGTTACGATCTTGCTAAGAAGGAGTCTGCAACTATTCGCACCACAATCCAGTAAACAAGGAACGTTTCTTCTAAACCTTCTAAAGGTCCCACAATCTACTGCCACAAAATCGATAAATCCAAGAATAGTGCGCCCATCCTGTTACGAAGCAGTACCCACTGCATTAATACTCAGGGTAACCTGGACAGTGCGGAAGACAATAAATCATAATAATCATATTGAGAATAGGTCGGAGCCCAAAAAGAAAGCCACTAAACGTTCATACAGATAATAAAATAAACTTAAAAGAAAGAACTAAAGGACAAACTCATCGAAGGCTGCCACTAGATGTATCCATCAGGACGACTCCTATCAACCTTCGTCTCGTGGTTCCAGGTTGTAACATTGTACCCCTGGCTGGGACTCTGCACGAGCCCCCTAGAGTACGGCGCACGAGTGTGAACTGGCCTGGTTACGCCACCCGGAGTGTTTTTTTTCTGTGGAAATAAACGTAAAGCGAAGTGTTTCTTGGTGTGCTCCAGCAGGTACTTTATAGTGGAGCCACCGGGCTATGGCCAACTTGAACTTTGAGCAGCCGCCACGCAGTATCGCGAACGCAAGCTTAACTTCGCGTGGGGCTGGTGGGGGGGGCTTAAGCTCATCGACCCTTACGGGTCATGTCACGCCCACCTCGGGCATGTTCTCAGGATCCTCTGCAAGCACATCGAGCACATCAAACTCTACGGTTGTCGGTGCCAACGTCTATCCCGGTGCCACGGCTTCCGGAGCTGCGCAGTCCGCTGCGCATCAGCCTCAACAGCAACAGCTTTCACCTATGGGCAGCAGAGGACTCTTCGGGCAGAGGGCTTTCACTGACAGACGTACAATGCCTGCTCTTGGGTCAGTTCAAGCTATGTACTGTAGCAATCCTATGGTATCTACACACTTTAAAATACCTTTTAGCAATGCAGTCATCATTATGCGCCAGTCAGCTTTTAAACGTATCTATTATAGATAGATAGATCCTTAATATCATTTAATTCTCCAATAATTTTAATTATTTTTGTATTGGCTTTCATCAGATTTACTTTAACTTACGAGTACAAGCTTACAATTTTCTATCAGCCGTTCTATTCCTTTATCATAGATCCCTATCAGCTTGTCCTATGAACTCGTAGCGGTACTTTTTCTTATTGAAAAGTTTTTGAAAAATGTACACGTAGAACATTGTACATAGACGTGTTTACTTCTGCGCTTAATTTTGTCCCATCTATGCTTGCAACACTGTTACAACGATAGTGCTAACTTGGTAGCAGCTCATTTCGATAATTAACAACCATTGATAGCCCATCAAAAACTTTTAATCACCACACGCTCCATTTTTCATTGATTACGTGTTTCTTTCTTTCACCATAAGAATCAATTTCCAGTTCTTCCACATTTATCATCCATAAATTCCACCAAGATCTTTCACTCATTAACGTTTACACCCATCGAACGCCATTACTTCTATCCATAATAATAATAAAACCAATTTCCAAGGACCATGCATGACCCATAATAACATATTTGTATAAAGCCTTACCCTAAATATTTATCATAACATTGAATCCCTAGAATTTTCTCAGTTCCTCCTATTCTAATCAGTGATTGATACCCAGGTTGGGTTTAAAATTCCAAAAAAAAAGGTACCACCAACAAAAACTTGACACTAGCTAATCCTCTTTATGAAAAATTTGAAAGACCAGGTAGGTAAGCCAGCTTTGAAAGTCACAAATGTCACAAACAACGTAAAGAATTGTTTCTCAAATCTTCTGTACTGTAACGTCACTATAAACAATGACTAAGTGGATACCTAGATGCACGTCTTCGACATATTTTTAACACTTTACCAATTCTTACAGGAATTCAAATCCAATGGGTAGTATGGGCAGTTTTGGAATACCTCCAAGTCGTAGCTACGGATCTCAAGGTGCGATCAACAATTTCCACTCTGTGTTTGGGAGCGGAGGTGGCGGGGACACCAGTACTCCTCCTCTCCTGGACCTCTCGGAGTTTCCCTCGCTGACGAACCGTGGCCAGGGTGACTCTATGCCTCAGCCTAGTCCTATGACGGGGAAACAACCTTACGGTTAGTCACAAGTGACTGAGACCGGGATACATTGACATTTCTTTTATTTTTTTTTTATTTACATATATTTTCTATTGTTCTCTTCTTACATCTATATCTATCTTTATTCTTCGTACTCACTTGCTCTCTCTCTTTGTCGTGTAAGCAAACTTTTTTATTTATTTATTTGTCTCTCCTTTGACCGACTCTTTGCATGCTCACTGGAGTATCCTGGATGATGACTGTCTCGTGGGTCTGTTATCGATTGAAGAAAATTTTGTGATTATCGCCAATTGTAATTTGACAGTGTAATTGTTTGGTACAATGTGTTTAGGAACCTTGTCAATTTCTACATCCAGAGAGTCGGTACCCGTGAGAGTCGTGAATTTGTGCATATTGTGAATGAATGATTCTTTTTATATGCATATGTATATATACTCTTTAATTTGTGACATTTCAACGTAACCGGTGTATCATTGGTGTCTTGTGAAAGGATGCACTTATACTGGGATGCGTTAGCTTATTATTATTATGGTTTTTATTATTATTATTCTGTTACGTGCACGTATCGTTGCACGTGAATGTATTCGCGATTCCTTTCTCGTTCCTTGTAATATCTTTTTTTTCCTCTAATTTCCTCAAAGAAAAATTTCCTCGACAAGTAACGAATCAGCTCTACGTCCCTTGTACGTCCTGTAACCTCCTTTTGGATAAAAGAAGTACTGCCATGTGATACAAGTTGTCGTCCTGTCAATCATCATCCTTGTCATAGTCATTTTTTTTCATCATTGTACCTACCAACCATAATCATCATCATGACAGGTCGATGTAGGTCAAATTGTTCCTCAGGTGAAAATCAAGAAACTTGCATGCTTTAAATCATTGAACAGATTATCTGCTCTGTTCTCTTCATTTTGTTTAAACGTCTGTGCATCCTTATCCATCTGATTGTTAACACAGAATCCTCACGTTCCCTGCTTGAACAGCACGTTCCTCTGAAAAGAAAAATCCATAAGTGGATTGTCAAAAAGCACATCCACTGGAGAAAAATTAATGTGCAACAGCAAGCATGAATAACTTGCTTTTTTCTGATTGTCAGGGTGACAATGGAATAATAAGAAAATTTTTGTTTCAACTATTGTTACAGTGGGTATGGTAAAGCAACCAACGTCCGAAGCGAGTGAATTTACTATGAGTTCAGAGGACTTCCCTGCGTTGCCAGGTACGCAAAGCAGGGAAGGACCATCTCCTGGGGGTAGTGTCTCTGGTGATAAAGGTTTACCTGTGGGACTTGGTCCTGAGATTGGTCAGGATGTACTCCAGGCGAATAGAGCACCGGGTTCGGAAAAGTCTCAGGCATCTAAAAGAGGCATCCAAACATCACCTGACGGTAAGGATGCATTGTGGTTCAGTAGAAGAAAAGAAAGTCATTTGCTGTAAGATGTCACTGATGGTGGTGCGCATTATGATGGTTCTTAGTTTTGTGTAATATGGGATTTTTTGTGTTTCAGGTAAAGTGACGCATATACCGGCTAGTATGGTGAAGGATCAATTTGGTATGGTTGGTCTGTTGACCTTTATAAGAGCAGCGGAAACGGATCCGAACCTTGTATCTCTAGCACTTGGACAGGATTTAACAGCATTAGGACTAAATCTTAATTCACCTGAGAATCTTTATCAGAATTTTGGTGGTCCCTGGGCGGAAACGCCTTGTCGACCTCAAGATATCGACTTTCACGTACCACCTGAATATCTAATCAACGCCTCCATCAGGTATCACAGAACTTCGTACTTCTGATCACTTCCAAATGATCTGTTCATCGATCATCGCAATTTCTGTCTTTCAGGGATAAATTGGCACCCGTTAAGCTAAACCGGTATAAGGACGATCTCCTATTTTATATGTTTTATACGAATGTCGGAGATGTATTACAACTGGCAGCTGCAGCGGAACTGTAATTATTTTTTTTTAACGATCCTTTGCTTATTAATTTTCACGTTTTTATCTCTTTTTTTTTTCTCATTGCCTTTTGTTCTGCCATTAGATACAGCAGAGAGTGGCGGTATCACATGGAAGAGAAGGTATGGATCACGCAGGCGCCGGGTCTTGGACTTGTTGAAAAGACTTCGACGTACGAACGCGGTACTTATTACTACTTCGATGCTCAGAACTGGAGGAAGGTCGCCAAGGAGTTCCATTTGGATTACACGAAGCTGGAAAGTAGACCGCACCTTCCTACGACCTTTCACCAATCCCAGCCTTGACTACAGGTTTGTATTTTGTTTGTTTGTTTGTTTTTTAATGAGGAATTAAATAATTCTTGAGAAATAGTTTAGCAATTTGATCTGCAGACTTTTTGCGCATGTGCGTTTGACAAAAGTGTCAACTGGAAATTTTTTCTTTGAAATGTTTCAGATCTGCCTGCAGACTCTTGTGCTGTCTTTAAGCTGGACGAAATTCAGCTATTGTATAAATGAACAAATTTAATAATCTTTAATAAAAACATAAAATTCGAAGAGTAATAAAAAAAATGACAAATTGTCCTTGATATTTACATCTGACATTTAATCCATCCTTATTTTTCTATTGCTCGATATTTACATCTGACTCTGTAGAGTGTAAAGACAACAATGTCCCTCGACATTATTTCTTCTTTAATTGTTCAGCTTGTTCAGCGAGACTTATCACGCTCTCAGATGCTCTTATCAGCTTCTTCTCGATGTAATCTCTACTGTTTGTTTCAGTTTCGTTTACGAAGTATCTGTAATTTACCATAATTCCGCAGCTATTAGCGGACCCGCGTGGTGACGGATCTGCCAGCCAATTAATTCTCCACATAACGGCTCCGTTGCGTAAATGAAAATTTGCTAGTGAAATATAGAGAAAATTTAAGCTTTGAAATGTTTAATAATTATTTCACAAACTATTCTTACTAACTTACCCACACTATTCAGTGCATAATTTCTTCTTTTCTCAGTATACAGATACCGAGCGCAAGCACGTATCAATGGTTCCTTCAAAATCGTAACCAATTTCTGATCATTCATCCACAAGGAGTTAACAAAAGTTTTTTTTAAGCTTTGGAATAAATCCTTTGACTTCAAAGTATTTTCAATGGCATCGTATTCCTCATCATTGAATATCTCACGGGCATCTGCAGTCAGATCCAGCGTTATTCTTACTGAAAGACACAATTTCACAGAGAACTTACTTTGCTTTATTCTGTCAAGAAGCCACAACCGGAAATTGGGTATTGGTGACAGACTCGACAGCTGATCAATCATTGGAAACTCATTAATGACTGTCTTAACAACTTCCTTTATCAAATAATTACCTAGCTCGATACCCTAGAATTAATAGTTGTAGTTAAGACAGTATAAAGTTTTTCTGAATGAAAATTCATTGTTTGGTATTCTTTTCAAGTATCACCTGTAACCCTTTTTGCGTAGAAGCTATGGAATAGAAAATGGCAGCCTTAATTTTACTTTTATCCTCTTGCAAGAAGGAAGTAGCCTCCATTCTCATGCCTAGAATTCGTTGTTCTGCTTCCTGAATTCCCTTGACAGTTGCTAAAATTAATATATTAAATTCTCTATTACAAGATCAATGCAGAGAATTACTATGAGGCAGACAGCGTTACTTGGTATTTCATCACAAAGAGCAGTATGCAAGACAACCAATGGTTCCCTGGGCATGGACGGATGTGTGAAGACATAACATCTTCTATATGGACCAACACGTCGCTTCAGATCAATCCAATTTTTAATTGGATGAATAGCCTCGTAATCAGAGACCTAAATAATAGTCTAGAATGACTTCTTATCGCACAATGTAGAAAGAGGAATTACTAAATTTTACTAGTTTGCACCTTTTGCAAAATATCACAGGAACTCTGCCAAGTAATACGTTCCAAGTGTAAAAAACTAACTGAGAACCAGAGCAACAATAGTTCCTGCAAGGTCAGGTTCAGCTGTTGTATTATCATAACTTGATCGGCTTCCTTAGTTTCAGCTATTAATTCCTGCAAGACTGTTGATCAAGTATCGATTGAGTGGTAAAGTTGTTTGCTCATAATTATTAATACCAAAACATCCGTTCGCAAATCGACCAGGAACTTGACACCGTACTCTAGACGACCCATTAATACAAAAAGCCATTGATACACAGGAGTAAGAGCATTCTTCAAGAATCGTTCGTTGATTATCATCTGCTTTTGATTATCTGACTGAAATTAATTAACTCATGGAAAATTTGTATCGTAGTCATTAATTAAATTATTTACTAATTTGCACATACGTCATTACACAGTAACTTCTTTGCCAACTGGCATATGTTATTATGATTGACAGCATACCGACATGCCAACAATCGTATGAAACCTTGTTTTTCATCCTTCGATTGAGTACTATACCAGCAACAAATCGACTGGACTTTTGCCTTAAATTTCAATAGCAGTAACATTCCATTATCAAGTATCGTTAACAATTTTCTTGTATTGTTCAGTTTGTTACCTCTATTATCCAATTGCTGATGTTAGTATCCTTAAGTCCAAAGATTTCTTCTAACTGTTTATCCATGCAGCTGTCTGTACACAACATTCTGATTCTATCAGCCGCAACTGTTTCAATGGAACTAGAGGAAACTTTGTAATGCAATTTAAAAACGCAGTCATTGCATCCAAACGTAGAATACAAAGATATTCTAGCTGGGAATTGTAAATCAATTGGTTTTGAATTCCATCTAATTATAAACTGCCTACTATACAATATTCTATGTCTAACCACGAACATGTTACCCTTGACAACGCGATGAATAAACAAATCAGTAGTCCCAAATACGCCACAGCAAGACGTAAAATTGTATAACTCTGCAGTAGAACATTAACAATATAGCAGCAGAATATTCTTCGTCGTATTTAATCACAAACAACAGTTTTGTAGCGTAAAAATATTAATTTTTTCGTTCGCATGTGTCAGTGCCGTATACCCATTTCTTCTGACGTTTTTTAGGTTAAGGTTACAAATCCGCATTATGTCAACTATATTCAAGATGGTCACGCTAATCGCTTAGTCAGTTAAGAAATATTAATTAATCATGAAAAAGGTTTTTAATTATCTCAAGAGCAAAAAACGCTCGGGGGTCGGCGGTGAAGAATCAGGACTTCCTCAAAATAAGTTTAATTTAACATACGATGCTCCACTGTCTGCTTATGGGAGTTCTGAAAGCATGATTTCTAGTAACGATACTATATCTATATATGATCCTGGATCTGTTAATAAGGGATGGAATAAGTTGCATATAGCCGCTTGGGTTGGAGATGTACAGAAAATGCGTTCAAAATTGAAAAAGGTATCTGACTTTAAAGCTTATTTTAATATCGTTAACGTTATTGGATCCGAGGGAAAATTTTTTTTTCAGATTGCAGTGGATACCACTGATGACCTTGGAAGAACACCCCTTCATCTTGCAACTTCTCAAGGACATGCCAGTGCAGTAGCTTTTTTAATTGCTTGCAAAGCTAATACGACGGTAAAAGACATTCAAGGAAGAACAGCTTTGCACAAGGTACAACATAGTAATTTATTTTTATTGTATCACATATAAATGCGTTAATCACATGAACTTTGTTGCTTAAAAAAATTATTGTTACAATCAGTAGCGATTCTTTTATTTATTGACCGCCTTGAACTTTTCATAGTGGATAACCAAATTTATTGAATTTTTCTTATAACGTGTACGATTTGCCCTGGGACAGATTTCTTATTCTTTTAGATTATTTATTTTTTTGAGAAATATATCTTCTTTTTTTTTTTTTTTTTTGTGAAAGGCTATGGAGTTTGGGCACGTGGATTGCGCACAATTGTTGCTGGATCGTGGCGACGCGGATCTGATTAACATTGCTGATAATTTTGGCGATGCGCCGTTGCACGTTGCTGCAAGAAACGGAAGTTACGACATGAGCTTGATGCTTCTGCAAAAGGGCGCCAATTTAGAACTTGCAAATGCTGTAAGAAAGATATTTGTATTTATGACTTATTGATTTGATATAGATTTAAGTTTTTTTTTTTTTTTTTTTAGGATGGTCAGTTTCCATTGCATGCAGCCTGCGCATCTAATACCAAGGACACTCACGAGTTGATTGAATTATTTTTACGTTACGGGGCTCTTATCAATGTCAAAGATAAGAATGACGTTTCCCCGCTGATGATTGCTTCTGGACAGGGTATCATTAACATCGTACGATTATTTCTTGAATACGGTGCCGATAAAATGGTCAAGGATAAGAATGGTAATTATTAGAAATTTTTTAATTCCTCTGCAGGCGATTGATAACTGTTATCATTGATTGTAGGAAAGACTGCCTATTCATATGCAGCCGAAAATCATTTTGATGATATTCAGGAAACTCTAAGAGGATCAGGCAATAACGATGAGCTCGATGATCGTAGATTAGACTCGAGTAGTGGTTTAAAAATTTCTCAGGAATCGATTAACGTTATCACTCCACCAGTTTTCGATATTAACGATTCTGATGATAATTATGATGATGATAGGATCGATCAAAAGGTTAATAATCAACGTTATTGATTTATTTACTGATTCGTTTGATCGATGTTCTCTTTTGAATGTTTCAGGGTGAAGTTAAACATGAAACGTCCTGTACAAGTGACGAAGAATTAGATGGTGCTGCAGTTACAATTACTGAATCTAATAGGCCAGATTTCTTATCACCATTGTTGGTACAAGTTAGAAGGAATTCCAGTAAAAGTATCTGTACTGGTGGTGGTGATGGCGCAAGCTCCATCGAAGGAAATAGTAGTACCAATAGTACAAAAGAAAACTATGAAACTGACAAACAATTGAAAATGGATAATGAAAGTAGCGAGAGCGATTGGGCCGATGATTTTAGTTTATCGATTAACGAAGGCCCGTGTAAATTATCATTGAAGAAAAGTCCCTTTTATGTTGGCGATGCTAGTACCAAAGCACGAGGATCTAATGATAAGATAAGAACAGTCGAGGCACTATTGAGCAGTCTAAAAATTAATGAACCGTCTAAGAAGGAGCAAAAAATCGCAACAGAGCACAATAATGAAAATTCTGATAGTGAAATTTCCAAAGGTATCTTGAATTTTGAAAATTCATCGGATCCTGTGAAAACTATTGAAGACAATGAATGCAAGTTGGAGGATGTGGTGAATCAATTTGATTTCATTGACGAGAACGAAGACACGTACTCGTGCGATATACTTAAAAAAATTGCACATTCGAAGACTGTTTTTGAAATTTTTACTGATAACGAGAACAAATCCAAGTGCTTGGATGATACTGATAACTCGGCAGAGTCTAGTGCGCTCACTAATGTTACAAATCAGTCAGACTTATCTAGTTCTAGCGAGGAACTGAAAATTTCAGAATGCAAAGAGACGTCAGACCATCCTGAAGCTGAAAATGAAAATTCGAGAAATACTCAAATTTCTAATTTATCATCTGCATCTCACTGGGACAATGCAAATAATGAGAGTTGTTCCTCTGGCAAAGAGGATTCAGAAACACAGTTCTTAAATCCTGGTGAGAAAATTGAAAAAGTGTTATCTGTTTCTAGGACTCAAGATTATAAAAGTTCTTCTAATGCTGCTGATCACAGTGGAAATTCATCAGAAGTCAAAGAATTTTCTCGCGTGCTCGACATACGAGATCTGAATGTATCTTGTAGAAATGATGCTAAGGATACTGCAAGTTTTGCTTCACCTATAAATATGCCATGGTTGGCAGATGAATGTGAAAATGAGAATGATTATGATAACAATAAGGAGATTAAAAATAAATCAAGAAGCTCTTCTGTTGATGGATATGCAAAGGAGAATAATTTATTGTGTGAAGTGGAAGAAGCCAGTGCTGCTATGGGTGTTGATGAAATATGGGTGTCGAATGATTTCCTATTTGATAAAAGTCAGTCATCGTTGAATGACAATGATGATGACAATGAGAACAAAGCTGATTTTCTCTATTCGATGGCCATTCATCCTCAACCTGATCTTGAAACAAAGTCTGTCGACACCAATGATGAACAAAGTGCATCATCGATGAAGTTGACAAATAATAATTCTTCTAGTCATTCGAGTGATTCTTTAGTCTCTAACAAGTCCAAAGTATCCCAGGAGGAAAAATCAAAGAAAAATGGAAATATCGTTAACGGTGGTTCAACTCCTTGTCGAATTCCTGATGAGGTCACTGATAAGATTCCAACATTTTTTACTGATTATGGCAATGGACCACCTTCGGATTCATACAGTTCATTTTCAAGGCACAGCGAGGAGCCAGTTTATGATTTTGAAAGGAAAAAAAATCGCAATGCTGATCGTTCATGTTTGTCGGATCCTGGACAGCTGATTGGTAATTTAAGAAGGTTTTTTGTCGGTGGCGATAAAAATACATCAAGCTCAAAAACCGAATCATCAAAGAATTCTGAAAAAAATTGGTCTCGTGCCAGTTCAGCTATTCTTCAAGAACCTGAATATGATTTTATTCGTATGTCAAGCAATGATCTTATGAATCATCGCCATAATTATTCGCCTCACTTGGAAACTGATAAAGACTTTATGGAGGTAAAGAAGCTTTTGACCCTTCATGAGATTAAGGATGCTAAGGATTCCTGGGTATCTGAAGATAATGAAGATGGAGATAATGAAGACCAGATGAATGAAGATGATCTTGAGGAAATTGAGGACAAAGCACGTTCCTCATCGGAAATTTTGCAAAAATTCAACCAAAACGAGGACGAGTTGGAGACGGAAGATGAACAGACTACGATAGGCGATACTGTTCTGGATGAACACACCTGTTGTCTTCAAGATAATTCAGGAGTAGGAGATAACTGTAAGGAGCAAGATGATAGCTCGTGTAATTTTATCGACTTTGAATCTAACGATCAGCTCATTAATTCTAATCAGGAGACAAAGCCACCACTTATCCAAGAGGACAATAAATCGTCTTCCTTATCTAGTAAATGCGATTCTCGAAATCTTCTGGAACATATCTTGGCAACGCAATCGTCATTAAAAAAAGATTCAACGTTCGATCCACCCTTTAGTCAGATAATATCGAATTATCAAAATCATCAGTGCGTCTCACCGATTGCTATAATAAGAAACGAAGATGACAAGATAAGCAATCTCAAAGATGAAAACAAAGGACCAAGAAGCCTTTTTGAAATGTTAAAAGTAAATGAATCAGCTGACAATAAGACTAAGAAGATATCAGTGATCAATAATTTTGAATCTGAATCACCAAAAAAGCGTATTTCCAATAAAGTCAAGTTGCATCAATTAAAAAACACGAAAGGAATTATCAACGAAGAATCGTCACCGGATAACAGTGTAAAATCAATCAATGACAAGAAATCGATAGATCAAAATAATTCGAGGTTAGGACGTTCTATATTTATCAAAAAAGCATCACGTACAAAAAGACGTAGAAATCCTTTCGAACCAACGATGCTGAGTGGAAAATGTAATAAAAAAATTTATAAGAAATCCATATTTTCCACGTCATCCAGCATCGAGCCCAATTTAAATTTCACGAACGACGTCAAATCTACCATTGCGTGTCCCAAGGATCCTCGACAAGAAATTTTTTACGAAGAAGCAACCGCGAATAGCGAGAACGAAGAATCAAAAGAAACGAAATCCGTGGCTTCGCATGAAAGTTTTTCTAAAAAATATCTAAAGGATTCCAGCACGAGTCCGCATCTTGCACGAAATGAAGCAGAAGAATTAAATATCGCAAGCAGCGGTAGCAGCTTAATAAGTTTGAAAAATATTCACAGCCTCATGGATCTTCAGCCGATGGAAATGAACGGTGTAGATGGCACTGGAAGTAAAAGTGACATATGGAGTATGGAAGTCAGATCATCTGACAGAAGTCTTCCAGAAAGGTTTACCGAGAGACTAAGACTCCTTGCCGAGTAAGTAATTTAAAATAAAAGAATTGACCTTTATTTTCAATCGATAATCCTTACAGTGATTATTCCTCTTCATTCGATTCAATAGTCTGCAAATCTTCTTTATCGACCGACCGAGCTAACGATTCTTTCCTTTGCTCGAGTACACCGCATTCTCCTATGACGACGGTTTTCAATGGTTTGCCACTTTTTGCACCAAGTTCCTCGATCTGAAATTCAAAAGATTCACTGGAAATGTAATTCCGTTGCTTTTTTTTTTCATTCTTAAAGTGTATGAGGATTCGTGTAATTAGTATTACTTTAAAAATATTTCTCAGACCCTTTATCACTTTTCCAAACACCACTCTCTTGCCGTTCATTGTACGAAGTTTTCCAAAAGTTAAATTGAATTTCGA
The DNA here is from genome assembly GCA_031762395.1 of Calameuta pygmaea. Lineage (NCBI taxonomy): Eukaryota > Metazoa > Arthropoda > Insecta > Hymenoptera > Cephidae > Calameuta > Calameuta pygmaea. Next base: position 166,191 of record JASANN010000081.1, on the reverse strand, counting down.
ATTGTTTGTGTGCTCGCCGTTACTCCACATAGACAGCACGCCGGTTCTTGCATGTCTCAGGATGAAGTTTTCGTCTTGAAAAGATTCCCCATAGATGGAAGTGCCTCCAGTGCCATTGTAGTTCGTGACGTCGCCACCCTGACACCAATATCCAGGCAGTATGTGAAAGAACGAAGTCCCCCTGGAAAAAGAAATATCGATCATTCGGTTAAATTTGAAAATATCCCTAGATTTAGAAAATTATTCTCACTCATAGGAGAGTCCATGGTGACCCCGACAAAAGGCTTCGAAGTTCGCGCACGTAAGAGGCACAAAATCTGAGTAAAGTTCGAAAACTATTCGTCCTAGTTTTTCTTTGGTATTTTTTAATTCTATGTCAAAAAAGCATCGTGGTCGTGAGTAATTTTTTCGAGAGCTCAATTTTTCATTCACGACGATCGAATCGGTTTCTTTGACAAATCTTGGATCCTTCCATACCAGGGGATATCTGACAGGTAAAATTCAAATTTGAAAATTTTTTTTATCCCGTTTACCCAAAGATATTGTTGGATGATTAATTTTCAAAGATTTTTTTTTACCTGCCAATTTTTTCTAACGCAGCCTCGATCCGCTGCCAGTCACGTAAAAATTCCATTCGCGAATACAGTGTTTGCCTTTTAGCTATACTTTTTCGAAGTTTCCTATTGGCCTTCATTAGCTTCATATTATCTGATTTTTGATTATCCATTATTGATCTATAAAATGTATCAGGATTCCAGCAATCCACTCTGCCCTAAAGATTAATATTGTATGGTAGGTGAATCTGTTTACTTAAAAATTAAATTTTTCCACTGGATGATGTCATTGTTCCTATAACCTTTGTTCTGAAGATGATGTTGATATTCTTTATCAGGTCCTGATTTTCCTTATCTATTATGCGCATCCTATCCGCGTCGTCGTGAAGTCGCTGAGATCTTAAATACACTTCCGGTACGAATTTAGGCGGTTTATTGTCAATTTTTGGTTTAGCGCACGCAACATTGATACGATGTTTTACGTAAACTTTATGATCCCTGCGCTCTTCAGCATCGTCAACCTTATCAGTCAAAGTTTTTTTAATGATTGCTTTACTATTTTTGAAACTTTTTTTTTCAATTTTTTTTCATTTTAAACCTGGCCTGGCAGATAGCGCGATGGTGGTTCCCGTCCTAGAATTTTCAAAATCTTTTTCTTCTTCATTTTACTTGTGTTCCTCGACACTGACCTCTGCACTTTTTATTTTGACAAAATTATTACGACATCGAATTGGTTATGTTGAAAATTTGATACATTTTTTGGAAGCTGTCTAACAACATGAACAGGATGATGCTCCTTTTTTTTGATTTTCTAAAAAATGCTTCTAGTCCGATTGACTGTTACCAAAATATAAAAAAAAAATATGTAAACAAACATTTCGTACTCTAAAAAATGAAAGCAAAAATTTATGTGTGACAATATATTCTATTTTTGAGGTAAGTAACGCATAATTTTGATCCTGTAATTTTCAAAGAATTTCAGTATAAATTAGGGAAGCTGTCGTTTAAAAAAAATTAGTATAATACTTTCAAAAATATATTTTTTTTGCAGTTTGGGTAACAGCATAAATAATGAGCTAACCAATAAAGTAAAGAGCTTACGAATGGGAAGCGGATTGACAGTGCAGTCTGAAAAATGCAATGAAAGATTTAATTTGAAAGATAATACAGTAACTTCAGATCAGATAAAGATGATTTCCGGTCTTCCGGAACCAGTAGTAAAAATTCAGGAGAATTTAACAAACAATCAATTAGACGTAGTAAGTGGATACGGTTATAAATTAAAAAAAAGAAAATCTATAAAAAACCCAACGTCAATCAATAATTAATGGTCTATTGATTTTTCCAGTTCCAATCAGACGTAGTGATGCTGCTTCGAAGTGACTACAAAATGGTGGAAGAGACCTTGAAGAAGCACAACGTCGTCCTGGAGAATCTAACATCCAAGTTGACGGACGAAGACGCAGTTTCGCGTTATTTTAAGGAAAAGGAACTGAACGCTAGTGACGAGGAATTAAACGAAATCGAGAAGGATTGCCGTTTCAAGGCGCTGCAAGTTGAAGTGACGATACTACGTGAGAAATTAGCAACGAGGAGACAAGATGATAACACGAAGACCTTGGAGGCTGTCGTACGTCTTAACAAAGAAAAGTTAGATCTTCAGGCGACTATCAATGGTCTTAATCAGACGTTAGTTGAGCATCGAATAGATCTGACCGAGTTACGTAAAGAAAATAACAGATGGCGCAGCGAATGGAACATCATGAAGAATGATCTTGAGGCTCACATGGCGGAGATAAATTATTTGACAAGAAGATCCGTGCCTAACGATCCTGCCGTTGTTAGAAAGATTACGAAACTCGAGGAGCAGAATAAACATCTTCTTAGTAATTATCATAATCTTGCCAAGGACATGGAGTTGCAGAAAGTTCAGCATCGTAAACATCTTGAAACTATGTTCAGGCAATTGTTCGTTTATGGTATAGCTAAAGACGCGGGAAATTTGAATAAGGAGCGTAGTGCAGTATTGACAGCTTCTATTGAGTCTAATGACAGCATACAGCGAAGCAAAAGTGATCCTTTGTTTGAAACTAGAACAACTCAGGATACAACGTTGAAAATTCCTGTTGAACTTTGTGCTACTAAGTCTGTTCAAGTATCTAGTGTTGCTGAAGAAGATGGTAGTGATAATAAAGGAGACAAGGGTACCATGTCAGAATTTTTTAATAATGATCGGTGTACTTCAGTGACAGACATTAGTGACAGTTTTAGGAGTTCTTTTGAACTTCCTGCTGTAAAAACAGATGATGGGCAAATTATTTGCAAAATGGAACAGAATATTAAAGGTAGACAGGGTTGTATAATGGCAGCAAGAAAAAATTTTATACAGTTTAATAAGCCTATAAGGTTCGGTGTGAGTTGTAAAAATTTGGACATTTTGTGTAATGCGAGGCAATTTAGTACAAAACGATTTTCCACAAGAGTACCACCTGTACGAAGAAATTTCAAGAAGATCAATAAGTCTTGGACTAAAGCAGAAACGTACAGTTCTTTTAAATCTAAACAGCAGTGCAGATTTGGTTCCAAAAGAGTTGCAACAGTCTGCATAGACTCAAAACATGATTCTAAAAAGTTGAATCTTGAGAAGTATGTACAAGAACAATTTCTAAACCATGAAGAGAGTAATGAAAACTCGAAACAAGTTGCAGTAATAAATACTGTTGACGCTGCCAATACTGAGATTGCAAATAATAGAAAAGTATCATGCGAAGCACCAGTAGTTACTACGTCACAATGTGAAATTTCTGAAAAAATGGACTCTACCAAAGAATTACCTTCTACACCTAAATTGACATTTAATAAAGACAAAGAAATTGTAGATAAATCTAATCAAACTGTTTCATCAGCCAAAGTGAATTTAAAAGTACGTCCTGAAAACATTCAGGTCTCGAGCGAACAAAGTAAAAATTCCATAAATGCTGTCACAACTGCCATAGAGGATATTGTGCAAGACTTTTCCATTCTTTTGGCTTCTGAAGATAAATCATTAAGATCCAACGTGTCAGAAGACGATGGAAATTTGCACTCTAAGAAAATGAACAAAGCCAATTCTTCCAAAGAGACAATGACAAAATTATCATTGTCCCCAGTTATGGATAAATTGGATGAGTTAATGACACTCCTACCAAAGGATGACAAAGATTCTAATTCGACAATCAAACCAGAATCGAATATTAAGGCAAACCCCAAAGACAATGATAAGGAAGAAAAGCGAATTGAGGATAAAAATCAACAAGATGAAATAAAATCTTTAAAAGAAAACGAATCATTCGAATCTTTAACTATGACAAAGAACTCTTCTAAATCAGTAAAAAAATCAATGGTCGACGTAGCAACAGGAAATGACGTTCCTTTTGAATTTTTGAACGCTTCTGTGGTCACAGATTCTAAAATCCTTCCCATCACAGTTTCAATATCAGTAGGAAACGTATACGAGGAACTGACCGAAAGCAATTCAATAAAAGCTGCAAGCACTACTGTAGAAAAAAAAGAAAAATTACTTCCAGAATTCTTAACTCTCCAAAATAAAACACCAACGACTACGAGTAACGTAATTCAAAGAATGATTGAAACATTCGATAAATCCGTAGGAACTTCAGAACTGACAGAATCATCGATGAGGAATCAAAATGATAGAACAATGAGCGTTGATCAAAGCCCACTGACTTTATCAACTTCCAAAGCTGAGAAAAAACCGCCATGTCCGCCCACAGAAGCAACGACCAAGATACTTAAAAAAAGCATAAAACCCTTGACGCTAAAAATCTCAAAAAACACGCAACCCACATATAAATCTGCAGAACTTCCAAAAAAATCAGCAACGATAAAAGTACAACGAGTTTCAAGAAAAAGCTTAAAAATGACACGCAAAGGACAAACCCTTCCACAGTTTCGTGATATTCCCAAATTACTCGAAAGAAATCTGGAAGATCATCGTCTGTGTCCAAAATTAATGCGAGTCCCAAAATATACAGACAAGAAAAAAAGTCGTACAGTAAGATTCAATCCACATATTAAATCCTCCAGCAAAGAATCTTTGTACAGCCATGGGTCGAAGAAGGAAGAATTCATTCAAGGTGCCAGGCTGTTCACGAGCTCCGCCAAGTCGCAGAAGAGCATCGAAACGGAAACGACGGAAGAGGAAGAACAGGAAGTTTCAAAAGACATGAGCGAGGCTTACAAAATATCCTTAGACAAATGTAACATCTATGGAACGAAATATGCTTTGATGACAATGCGAAATGGCGAATCTGGTGCACCAGTTATCCTAATAGGTGGCAGTCCTGCTGATCGTGCAGGACCAGACATCAAAACACCAACTATACCGTGTCCTCTTCATCAGGACGCAAAAATAGCTGATACGCAAAATGAGTATCACTTGACCACAGAGACACCCTATGGATACCAGGAATATTTTCGATATCAAAATACCAATTCCTTTGGAAAGATTTTTCCGGATGCTTCTGCTTCAGACGGAAGTGAGGTCTGTCCTTTTGGATATTTTAGAATTCACTGAAACTTTATATAAATATTGAATTATAAATATGAAAATATATTGATCGATATGAAAGCATTGTTTTATTGTCTTGTAATTTAACGAACGTTCACCTGTTCAACAGATTGATCGATTGGCGGATCTATTGAGTCTGCAGTACGGTGCGTCCTGTGAGGATATGCCAAAATTTTCAGAGAACGTTCGCAGGATACGGGATATATTGAAGAATCGTAACTGCCGTTCAAAGTATTCCAGGATCGATCATCAGGATCAATCGATAAAATCAGAAATAAAACCTTTGACAGAATCCATTGAACGAGTAACAGCAATATTTGATGATCTGGAGACACTGCAACGTACCGACGTTCGGTTTCATGATGATTCCGAAGAATTCAATGATCCAGATCCATTAATTGATCACGATGAGACGATAGAACCAATAAAAGCTGAGCTTAAAACTTGTGAAAAGGATAAACAATTTCCTATAAAGAACAAAGTATCAACAGGTAATTGTTCTTTGTATCTTCCTGTTTTTTTCAATAATTGTGCTCAAATCTATCATTAATTTTTGACAATCACTTTGACAGGTGTTCGAGATCAATCATCGATCAGGCAACGCAGAAGAAATCTTCGTAGATCAATAATGATGGATTTTCCTTATGAAAAAATTCAGATGAACAGAGACGAACACCTTAAGAGACTGGAAATTGCTATGGCCAAAGCCAGAACGTCAGGTTCACCAGGTACCAATCAGTGTTCGCCGACTGATCAATCAAGATTGAAAAATGAGAAAATAGCTTCACTCCCAACCAGTAAGAGGACTGTTGAATTCAAACGATCCCGATCTTTGGACGGCCAGAATCCAGCAGGAAATGAGTCCAGATTGTTTAAGACAGTTTTCGACGCTGCAGTGTTCAGCAAGGATTGTGCAACGTCTTCGCGTTTATCTGGCAGCTGTTCCCAAGAAGTAGCCAAGAACAAAGACTTTCCTCCAAGAAAGACATTATCCTTGAAACAAAATCCCACAGATTGTCCCTCAGAATATTTGACAAGAAAATTATTGAGCAGACAATTACATAATGCACCAGGACGAAGGAGAGTCTCAGCCTCAGTGCCCAGGCTATCATAAATTCTCAAAAAAAAAAAAAATCCCTAAAATTTTAAAACCGTAGCTCCCTGTGCAGTCTGCCTGACAGAGATTCTTCTTATCCGTGAAATAATGATGATTTGTTATCAAAACAGGAAATGGCACCAATAAATAGATACATCTCTACAAAGGACATTAAGAGAAAACACATTCGGTCTTCGCTTAATATTTTTCATCCGGTGCGAACGGTGGAAAGAAAGTAAAAGAAACAAAAAAAAACAAGGGGGAAAGGACAGTAGGTTGAAACGAGAGCCGCAAAGCCATAATTGCCGGAAACCGTATAGACGCCATTTCGTTCCGTTCGGCTCTTTAAGATTTCCAAGCTCGATGTTCCTTTATTTCGTTGGCATCCTTGGCGGGTGCCACGGGAATGATGAAAAATAGGGAGCAAGGTCTTGCTTTCTACTTCATCTTTCAGCCCCCGTAGCTCGCGCAGGATTATTAATATGTTTGTCCTCGGGCGAGCGTCCCCTAATGACGTCATCAATTACCTTAATCACCACTAACCCAGGTGAAGGCTGATATACTCATCTCTGTGGTCCATTTATATTTAGAATGCAAATTTTCTCGGTTGTTCATTTTTTTTTTTTCATCTTCTTGCCTCCTTTCTTTCCTTTGCTTTCACTTTCGTTTTCTCTTTTCGTGGAAACACAGCCGATCGACGGAACCCCATCCCTTACTTCTCTCTTACCCTCTGACCCTTCCGCGACCCCGTGGCGCACAGCTGCGTTTATGCTAATGATTCCCCCCCCCCCCCGCCTCCCCCAAGAAGATACGTAATTTTGTGATTAAAAAAATGTTTGGATTAATTATAAAAAATTAAACTGTCACGCTTACATAATTTTTTTTATATTTTCTTATTTACCACTGGTGCGACGAAGACATAGCGATAGACCTTTACGTGAGTAAGAGAGAGATAAACAGAGATAAGATCACGCTAAGATGTTTCATATCGTATTCAAGTGAGAGAAAGAAAGTCCCTGGCTTTTATGATTTTACGAATTTTCTATACCGTCCGTAAGTGCGAAAGAGACACAGCTATGGAGATCTATGTGAGTCAGAGAGAGACACGTATAAAAAAACCTCTACCCTCGTACCCAATAAAGCATGGTAATTATTTGAAAAGATATGCCAACTGGGTTTTAACTTTCTTTTTCTCCAATAAACAATCCTCTTTGATACTAGCTTATTTCTATTTCTTGTTGCTCTTTTGGCTTTACATAAATATATAATGGTTTATCAGAATTCCGCTTTTCAACATTCCTCGAAAAGACATTTACCGACGTTTGGTCCACTGCATATGGAATCCCCTTATCTAGCATTTCTCCGGATATACGGTACGTAAATACATATGCACTGTATATTTCTGTTCTACGTAGCTGCGGTAAACTAGATACGCATAAGCTTTGCTTTCAGACTCTGTGTCCAGAACGACCTTCACCCTTTGACCCATTTCTAACGTGATCCCTTAACTACATCGCTTGCGTCGTAAGAATCACGAGTAATACCAGCCTGGCAGGAAAGAATAAAACACGTGACATTTTTGACATTAATGATATTATTTATTCGTAATAGAAATCGACAATATTGAAATATATTATAGGTTATGCGCACAGGCGGGGGTCAACTGTAGTTGTTTCTTCTATTATATTTATTTCAAGTTCAATAGGCTCGCAAAACCGGACTTTCGGGATCGTCATCGTTCATGCAAACAATCATTGGAATATTTCGAAATAGATCGATATATTGATTACAAAAATATATCGATAAAACGACTACTGACGTGTGTGCATTATTCAAATTATTGTTACTCAATTACAATCCAGCGAGGTAAATAAGAGAAACAGGACGAAAATAAGGGTAAAAAAATTTTTTTCCTAGTGCGCCCCCTTTCGTGTACCCAATAGCACCTTCTGTTACGGTACTGCCTGGCAAGTGCTGCCTCTCGCGGCAAAACTTGCAACTTCCAACACATCCCAGTTTCCTCAACACAGTTCGTTATCTTTAGTGTCTGTCACTTTGGCTGATGGAAGACGCATCAGCTCTGGCACATCTCCTCATTTGAGGAGTCAGCCATAAGGAAAGGAAGGAAGAAAGGAAGATGCATCAGCTGGCACATCTTCACATCGGAGTAGTCAGTCATAAGAAAAAGAAAAGAAAATGGAAGAAAGGTGCATTACCAGTTATTGGCACGTCTTAACGGGACAAAGTCAAAAGAAAAAAAGAAAACGTAGGATGCATCGTTTCGTAATTCATTTTGAAAATTTATGTAGACCCACCTAGAACCGGGCTTAGAATTCAAATTTGATAAATAAATCGACGCGATTGCGTGAAATATTAATTAACATTGATCCCCGTCAATAATAATTTATCATCGATCGAATGACACGTGGAAAATTCACGTTGACGAAACGATCACGACAGACATCGAAAATTCGTGACTCGAAGAGAGAAAAAAAGGCTTGTTATAAAAAAATTTGTCAAACGAAATTTTCTCACAGATTATTTGCCTTAAGCTATACGCAAGTGCTTTTTGTATTGACCATAAGAAAATTAGCATCTCGTAAAGTGCTGCAACGGCAATGGGAAACGTATTAGCCTCGGCGTTTGATTGAGACGATGAATAATTGACGGTGATAAAATTACTTTTTTTTTTGTTTAAACGACTAAGCGACAATTTATGGTAACAATAGAAAAATTCTTCGCCATACAGAAATAGAAGCTTACGAGCTGTCATAATTATTTGTCTTTTCCATTACTTTTTTATTTGACTCTTTTCAGCCGACATCAGCGCTCAAGTGGACGCTACTCGAAACACTAACGGCAAATGGCCGCCTCTGCCTGTCGTTCTTAATCATGACTATACGTATAGGCGAACCTGTTGCATCGAAGATAAAATTAGCAGCGTTCAACAAGCATTGCCTACATGTGTATTTCAACGTGAATCTTCGTCCTAACTGTCAAAATATACAAAGTCAAGTCATAAGGTAACCTCAGATATCTCGTATCAAAGAAAAATCGACTACTGTCCCTTAGAAAAAAAAAAATAATAATAAATTTATCATAAAGCCGTATCACTCTTTCTATCCAGTCGACTAGACTACAATAATATCCGTAAGGCGATGTCGTAACTGGCGACATCAAAGACGCTGACGTAAAAACCGGAAACAGCTTTCAGATCCAGGCCAAATGGAGTCTCATGTTACACACGCATACCAGATACGCTGCATCCACAGGACATCGATACCTGCATACGATACAGATATACCCAGCATAAACGAACAAAGAAAAGAGCAGAACCGAGAAAGAGATTCCGTGTTGTCACCCTCGGGGAGTATCTCTCTTTTGCCAATGCATGTGCGCCACGACCTAGCCAGAAGGATATGGGATGTATTTGCATACCGCATAGGAAACGAAAGAAATGCCAGCCGGAAATCAAGAACGAAAAAAGAATCGTTAAAGGCAAGTCCTAAAGAAACGAACGTTAAATGAAATCTTGAGAAAGGCAACCGATCGACGTTATCGAGTTTACTAATGTTCAGGCAGGCAGGCAGGCAGGCAGGCAGGCAGGCAGTCAGGCTGCTAGGAATTAGTAAAAAAAATTTTTTTAAAACAAAACTAAAGCTCTGTACACACTGTACTGCCGTTAAACGAAGGCAGGCAAGCACGTTGCAGGGCTAATAAAGATTTTGTCGCAGTGCGAGCTGCGGGTAGGTAGGCACTAGGTAGGTTGAGTAGGTTGGGTAGGTTGGGTAGGTGGGTGAGTGAGTTTGCTTATCGATCTGCAGCCTGCAACCTGTGGAACCTACCATCCGGTGAGCTGGTGAGATACGGCATAGATACACCCTGATATAAAGGTTAGAACCTAGAGCACGTTCACTGGTATAAATTTGTGACAGTCCAGAAAGAAAATTTTTCGTCACTCTTTTACGCTGTCGTCCATAAAATGTGGTCACGGGGTCATTACTGATATTAATTAAGCGTATCTCTTTAAGTTCGTTCGATTTAATCACGACGCAACGATTTAACTGTATGCCAAGTGAACGCAGCCTTAAGGGACGGCTTCGTCGTAGCGCGAATTATAAATATCGTTAAATCGATTTTCTAATAGATAATTCCGATCCACGAATAGCCTTAGTTGTTGCGTGTGTAATAAATAATGTCAATCAACGAAATTTATAGCAGCTTTACTTGTACCGCTTGTATGTACAGGGTTCGTGTCTTTATTGACAAATTTATAAATAGTCCCTTTCCGTCTCTCGGAATGTTATTCGCGTATCTTTTCGTTTGATTCTGTACCAAGGAATTTCGTTATGTTATTCAATTGTTTGATGTTTTTTTTTTTTTTTTTTTTTTTTCTATGATTTAATTTAACCTGAGGAACCGGAGAATCGTGCGCTGCGCAGCTGACGGTATCTCATGCGTATTTACGCAGGGCAATAGGCATGTGGTTTTACGTGGTGAACTAACAGGCGTAATTAGGTTAGTCGTATCTATGTATATTGAGATAGGACTTTATTATGTCAGTGTGTAAGGGTACGAATAGGGGTGATACGATACTGTATTAATTATTATAAAAATATAAATACGTGTACAATGCGTGCAGAGTCTTATGACAATGCATTTTTGAATTTTTGTTTTCTTCTAAATAATTAAATTGTGAGTAATAGTCGTATCTAGGTATATTGACATAGGATTTTATTATGTCACTGTGTAAGGGTACAAATAGGGGTGATACGATACTGCATTAATTATTATAAAAATATAAATACGTGTACAATGCGTGCAGAGTCTTATGACAATGCATTTTTGAATTTTTGTTT
>JASANN010000081.1:118871-149504 GCA_031762395.1 Calameuta pygmaea | reverse complement strand
TAATTCTAAGCCTTTGTTGAAAATAAAGTCAAATTATTAAAATTTCATACAATTTTTCAAATTTGCGAATAAAATTATGTCTCCTGTCCTTCGTCTTGGTCTCGGATCTTTCTTTCTTGGTTTTTATTATCATACCTGCCGCGGGCTTTCACGGTAGACTTAAAAGCCAGTCCCCGAGTGCGCGGGGTGTCGAGGGTGAAGGGTACGGGGGTGGAAGAGAGAGAGAGAGGGGGATAGATAGACTAAACGAGAGGAAGGGAGACAGCGACAGTGGCTATTCATAGCACGGATGAAAATTAATTAACGTGACCCGTCTCTAATGGCCTCGCGAGGACTTTTTTTTAACGGGTCCCCGTAATGGCTTGCCGTTGATACAATTAATTATTTAATTTTCGATATCCGGTGATTAGTAATTTTTTTTTTTTAAATAACCAAATCGCGCGTCTTCGTACGACGGTTAAAGAATTTTTGGTTTCGATCGTCTTTGAAATATTTTTAATTATTTGCGATTTTGAACTTTTGAGTTATCGGCAAAATATTTTTTTTTATCTATATTTGCACAGCTCTCTGGCACGTGATAGACCTTTAGCATGTATAAGAAATACGCGAAAAGTCGTGAGACATTCGAAGTGTCTCGTTACAATATAACATTGGCGAATTTAAATTTGACATATAGAAATTTCGACTGTACGTTATGCGTAAAGACGAAAGGGTGAAATCGAATTTTCAAATTGAGCTAAAAATGTTAACATGGACGAATCAATGAAAAATTTCACTGATCGTAATTTCGTATTCTTTAATTCACCATTTTTCATTAATCCCAGGCGACTCTCGAGCTGCTACTTATATACATGTATTTTGTGTACGGAAGACAAAAGTCTGACCCCGGGGTTCCATCGAGCTCGTTACTTCACTGGTTTATGGGTTTTTCCCTACTTCGCTCGACGTCGACGTTTTTGTAACACATTATTTTCGTGCCTCCTCCTCCTCTGGCTCAGACCGAAGGGACCTCTGGGTCAAAGAAATTTTTTGGAGCAGACAAGGAAGCAAAAGGTATCTAATGAATATTTTGGCGGGGGAAAAAAAAAAAAAAAAAAAATTACACTAATTCTCTTCCTCGTTTACATACGTGAAGCAGGATCAAGCCTTATGGGAACTCTGACATAATAATTTGATAATTACATCAGGTCCCCCTTTCGCGTACGCCTTTCAAAGGACTCTGTGAGACGGTAAAACATCCGATGGTTCGTTATATCTATATATCTCTTGTACCTTATTACAGGGTCTTACAACTCCCACGTAACCCATTAAGTAAAGCGTAATATCTTTACCGAGTCGATAGGTACGAGGCCGACTACGGCAAGGACTACAATTCCTAATAGAAATTCCCTATAGAATTAATTTAACGAGACTCCTCAATTTGGTACCCCCTAGTAAATCATAAATATCGAGCCAGTCGCACGATGCAAATAAATGTGATCACCCTGTATATTAATAAGGATTGGAAGGGCAGGTTAAAAACCTTAAGAAAAAATATTGTCCCCCGGAATCGGGATATAGTTAATGCTTGGACGACGAACGATGGGTCTGCCGATTGTCGGGGGGGGGGGGGTGACCTTGATAAGGATTCCTGAGACAGTGGGCAGCAGTGGATTCCGTGGCAGAAGAAAATGATAAAAAAATTTCGAAGACCCCCCCTCCCCCCCTCTTGCAACCCCAGTAAGTTTCCTCGGGGATCGATCGAACGGTGACGTCACTGTGCAATTTACATCCCCTTGAAATTTTGGTATCTCGTTACGCAAAAAAAAAAAAAAAAGAATAGAAATAAATGTAAAACAATAACTTACCGTCTCATTGTACTTTCGAGTTATTTTCATGAGGGGGGAGGGGGGGGTGAATGGAGTGGGGGAAGAAACCGGCCACTAGCATCGCCAGCCGGTATAGGGACTTTCTGCCGGCTGACGGGGAATGGTAGCCCTGGTGGGGGATCCCCGAGGAAGTCAAGGTGGGGATTCGCGGTCGGTACGCGGCCGCTGAACGATGAATGAAGCCGGGCCTTTGGCGTCGCTCCAGCGCCGGGGCGCCCCCGCCGTCGGCCGGGAGCTCTCCTAGTTCTGACGTCATCAAGGCTCAAGGCCGCCTACGATCGTTACTGTGGCTCCTGCTGCTGCTGCTGCTATCGCTTTACCTCCACCTCCCACTTTTCTTATCAGTGGATCCTCTTGTTCCAACCTTCCCCACCCGGATACGAGACTGCACTTGCAGAGGTCATGACACCGGGTTGCGAGGATCATCCATTCAATTTGACCTACTCGATGGCGAGCTGTTTGATTAATTTTGATTTTTTACCTGAATTTGAAAAAAAAAATTTTTTTTGGATTTCCTCGGGAATCGATCCGCCGTCGATATTAAATACGTATTTATTGCTACTAAAGCGGCGAAGTCAGCTTCTGCCTGGACCTTCGAGTCCCTGGGTCCATTAGTGATGCTGTGGCCGCTTGATATTTAAGATCTCAAGATTTCTCCAGGGATTCCTCGTAATGGGGTCGCCGATGCGGCAGTATCGGCGTATTCGCCCACGATGCGTAACCGACCCGTGACCTCTGATATACACGCACACATACACACGGATACACCGTATGTGTATTTACACATGTGACACTGCACATGTGGACACATTGTGTATCCAAAGTCGTGTGGTATTAAAGGCTCGCGTAGAATGTGCCTATCTCGTCCACCCCCTTGTCTACGTAGATAGAGAGAGAAAAATATATAGTGCGTTAGCAAGAGTAAGAATCGAGTGGCGCTTCCATTGACGGCGTCCAGACGCCGCTCTGTCTCCGTCCGGACGCCCACGCTTCCTGCGCATTTCTACTCCGCGAACTTTCCTTCCTTCTTACAGTCTCTTATCTTTGATCCTTATCGCAAGGCTCGACCGAGCCTTGGGTTAAGTCGTACCTATATATATATATATATTTTTTTTTTTCTTATCATTTCTATACCTCACTCTTCTATTTATCTTTTTCACCGGGCAACGCGCGAAAAAGGGCTTTATTTTCTAGCGTCTCTTCTTCTCTAAATTTCTCGAGGGACGAGGAATTATTATTTTTTTTTTTCTTTCTTTCTTTCTTTCTTTCTTTCGATCTCACTCGTATCTCCCGTGAAAATTTTTTAATCGTCCTCTCCGCTGCTCCAGATATCTTTTAAGCAATTCCCTGATATCCTTACTATCGAATTAACGTCGAGGTTTATGGCTTCGGGTCGGTTCGATTTTTTATCACGGGCACTAAGATATTTATGGCACCGGACACAGAGGTACTGTTAGGTTAATTTAATTGCTATCTAATTCCTAGTGGTACCAATCGATTAATTACTGACGCAATACGTCGAGCTTCCGATGATGTCCTTTAGAACCGTATGAAAAGAGAAAAAGAAAAAAAAAAATAGCAGCTCAAGAATCGCTTATGAATATCCTACGTTAATTTGAACCGTGGGACGTTAATATAATTTACAGATACCCGAGCACAGACGCTTCGTGTGATAACGATTTTAATCGGTATAAGCATAACAATTAATAATTATTATTAAAACGCACCGAAACGCCGTGGCTTTGTAAGGCTGACGTCACGCAGCCATTGCAACGTTTCGCGCAATCGACTTTACGACAGAATCAATATCCTACCGGAACGTAGCTCGATACATAAACGTCGAGTTCATGGAAATCCGCCCTGCTGTATTCCTTTACTTACTAGCTACTAATGCCAGAACCGACCTGGTCACCCGTTATAAGAACGAGCCTTGCCGATACTGAGAAGTCAAGTGCTAAGTAAAAAGCAGCTCAAAAGAAAAATTAAATAATTCTTATATTCGGCCATTTTGTCGTTTCGGGAACGACGAGAGGTTTTAGAATTGTTTTTTTTGGGAATTAAATTTTTTCAAATCATATATATATGTATATAGATCAGCGTACCGTGCTGATCTACTGAACTGTAATATTTAATGCTAGGCCTGATTACGTCACTGATATATTACGATGCTCGAGAATGAATGAATAATCGATGATACGTGACGACCTTATGTATCTGTGGCATTTGTATTGACGTTGTCCAGTGTCGACGACGCTGCCGTCGTGACGCCTTCGTCCGGGGGGGTGCATCCTTTTCTAAGCGTCGTATAAGGTTGCCCGACGGGTCGTTGCCGTTTCTTAGTTCTTGTGACTTTCCTTACTTGGCTTTAATGTCAAGCAACTTTACACGCTGCACCGTACGAAGATAATGCAGGTGCATCGTTGGAACTTTGAGGTTAAGTAGAACGATTCTCCGACGTACGTTAATCTGACGGAATTTTATACCAAGACGGATCCGGTCTTTTTATTTCTCGATGTAAATTTACTCCCGCGACAAGAGATCGCTTTTCCGACAGTCTCTAATATATGTATTATAATGTAGAGCTCGGTAGAAAATGTATACGGAGTGAAGTTTGCCACGTGTAATGAGAATCAAATAGATGCGCCAACTTCAGGTCGGTAACTTGGATCCGAGGGAGTTTGGAGGTTATGTTTAACGATGGTTACGTAAAGTCTAAGTTAGACGCGGGAACGAGGCTGCGTATTTAATCCAGTCTTGATGTCTCTATTTGGAAAATTAATAATTCGATTAGTTTCGATAAGTGCTGTTTGTTGTTTAAGCGCAAACTGTGTACTCGGCTTAATGTTTTTTTTTTTTCTTGTATGTATGTACAGGCAGAGAGAAATGAAATACAGGGATCAGAGGTTATGTCGATTTTTATTTACCACGATGTGGACTTGCTGTCACGTTATTCTTTGATTTTTAGACGCTTTTCTTTTAACACTGCTTCGTTTTCTTAATATTCAGTTTTATTTTTTATTCCTGCCAGCCGACGCTGCTTGTTTATAAATTTCGTAGCTCGCACGTGCACTGGGTTTTTCGTACTTATTGTTTGTGCATATATTTTTTGAATGATTTTTTATTATCGCTGCACCTTGCTTGCTTGCAAATTTTATGTCCCATAGGTGTCCTGGGCATTTTGGCTAATGGCTGTGCTATTATTATTGCGTTGTAACGTCGGGATTCGTAGCCAAGAATTTTACGTGGTACTGCGCTGCTTAAGTAACGAAAAGTCGAATTTTTAAACTGCATTGTTTCTGTCCAGTTGCCGACTCGGCCTTTGAAGGCGAAACAGGAAATATATTACTTTGCTTCCTTTCCGATCTGTTTTTCGTACTTACTGTTTGTGCATATATTTTTTGAATGATTTTTGATTATCGCTGCAATCGCTGATACCCAAAAGTCTAAGTGGGAGCATCAAATGAACAGGAACCAAGTAGTTCGCATCCAGACGTTCCAGAGTTCAGACCCGTCGGCAACTTTCGTCGCGTCCCAAAGCGAATTCGAGGAATAAAAATGACTGGATTGAACAAGAGGAAAGTGGATATGGACTGGAAAATCTCTAAGCAAGTCTGAATACGCCGATTGGCTGATAAGAGGAATTGCGAACGATCGTTGTTCATGCTAAAATATAGATAAGGATTTTGAGATGCGTGACGTATATCCGGGGGAAGTGACGTCATCCATTAAGAAATAGACCTTATTTAATATACGTGGGTGAATGGCCCGATGAATCAATTTTGAACTTTTATTTTAGCGAAATTACATGCAAAACTCAAACGACCAATCGTCTGACGGATCGAAAAAAAATTGGCTAACGGTCGATCGATATTTTTAGTATTTTTGACTCGGGACTAAAATGTCAAACGTATCCAAGATCCTTCGATTCGGTGACGTCATGGACTCCTGGGGGAACTTAGGTCTGTGTCAGTATTTTGCCTACGTTGAAAATTTTTTTGGATTAGTTTTTTTTTTCGTTGCCCTATTTCTCCTTGCCGATGATACCAATGACGTCATACGTTTTTTTTATAGGAAACTATAAGAGCGATAAATTTTACCTCTTCCACCGTTTTGCTTCGTCTCTATTGTTACGTCATGTTCCGATAATCTTAAGAGGAAATAGATTTTCAATATTGTCACGTGACGTATCGAAACGCAACGCAAATTCAAATTATTTTGACGCGGAAATATAATGCGATAGCGATTGATCGGCTGTAAAAAAAATGTTGAAAATTAATAATCAAATTCGAATATACGTTAATTACATATAGTGCATAAGGTGGGTTTGTCATTTTGACTAATTTTGGGTATAATCAGAATTCTTCGTACGCCCATACTCTGTCATGTGCTACATGTGAATTTTTTTTTGCCTACCCGTTACATAGGATATCTTCGTAATTACTAAATCCACATTTAATCTGTCTTCTGCAGTAACGTATTAACTAATGATAATTTCGAATTAAGGTTAATTAATGTTAATGAGTCAACTTTGTTTCTCGTTAGTGTTATATGCAGAAATATTGCACAGATGGCAGGTCTAATATCGAAAAAAAAATTTTTTCAGTAGACAATTTTTTTTTTTTTTTTTTTCTTATCATGACAGTCGCTACTTATAGATAATGGCTGTGCATGTTTTCAACGTATCCATCTTAACGGAGAGATGTACGTATCGCTGGAAATTTCAAAATAAAAAATTGTCGACAGCGCCTGCAATCCGTACTAACCTCCTACTCGCTCTGTACAATATTCGAAGTAGCATTGGATCCGGTAAACTATGTAAAGTCTACGAGAGGGGGGGGGGGGAGAGAGAGAGAGAGAGAGAGAGAGAGAGAGAGAGAGAGAGAGAGAGAGAGAGAGAGAGAGAGAGAGAGAGTACCTGGAACGATGAAAGTTTTTCCAGAAATACGTAACCCAGAATTATTTTCTTTCCCAGGAAGATTCTGGAAAACAGTTTTTCTCTCGATAAGCCTTATCGGGTAGATTCGTCCTTGAATCGATATGTCCGATTGAAGGTCGTCATATCGCATATTAATTTCTGCAGCACGTGAGTTTGATTGATTTTTTTGAAAAATTTTTTTTCCAAAAATATATCAACACCGTGATCATCGTCGTGAAAAAAATGGTGAGAAATTTTTGGATGTTGAAAAAAAAAAAAAGCGTATCCGCTATACACATCAATTTTTCACGAATAAAAGCACGCTGTACCACGAGGGTGGTTTGTGTATTTTTATTCTCCTTTCGTCATTTTTCCCACTCCTTTATTTTCCTCGGAGACAGAGAAAATCGCTACGGCAAAGGGATTCGGCGATTTTGTAAATCGTTGTAGTTCAGGCTGGAGCCGGTGTAGGAAGTGAGGGCGCGTTGGGCATCGAGCCAACGAATACTAGTCTGACCGACTACGTGGCTACGCAGCATAGAGAAAAATACCCTTACCCGATATCCATGTAACCGCAGCACAGGATTCTATGATGTAAACGTGTTAGTGGGATCGCGTCATTCCGGCCATTCATGAATTCGCGGAAGGCCACGAGCGTGGGAGTTTTTGGCAAACTTTTTCGTTCCCTTGGCTGGCTGGATTTGCGTACTTCGGTAACACGCGGCCCCGGCCGTTTCATGACCAAAAGTCTATCGCGACCGAAGTTAACCTTGTTTTTGATAAACGATTAAAAATTTATTTTCCCTTTCTCAATCAGCCGCACAGTCTTTCAAGTTGACTGTACGTACGATGGAAACGTGAAATTTACCCAAATTCGACGAGCAATAAATTTCAAAAATTTATTAAAGAATTTTGAGATTTTTTACACTGAACACGGGTCTCGGGCAATTCCATAGACTACGGCTGCTTCTTTTCTACATAGATTCGCCCTCTGGGGAGACGCGCCAGTACCGAAGGACAAACATCACGACGCACAGGGTTTAACTCGGCGACTCCACCTCGAATTTTCGTAGGCCTATTGCAGCGACATCTGACGGTCTTAGTTTTAACTAAGACGCGAAATACAAATTTAAAGATAGTATACGCGATTATTTATTACTCTCGTTACTTAAACGCTTTACGCAACGACACTTGTTGAATGTCCGCATGATTGATTCAGCGGGTTACCGCATTGTTTCCAACGGTCTATTCTAGAGGGACGAGCGACAGTGCTGCCAAAATGTCCACTGTCGGAATTGCCTCGAATCATTCGCCAATACGTCACGATAGCTCGAAATAAATATTTTTTGTAAAATGAAAATTTTTTTTTTCACGCTCTGGTAAGTTTAACATACTTCCTTTGGTAACTTTTATGAATTTTTTTTTTTCTTACAGAATTTATCATCAGTCTCGACTTGTTGGTCCAGCGGCATCTACATATAAATGGATGCTGCTCTTTGGCTCGCGTCTGGCTTGCGAGAAGACTTTTTGGCCATTTCTGTAGCGAATGGCTGCCCCCACGCAACAGGTGCACCCTGACCACCTTGAAATTCAATAAATACACACACCCCTGGGAAATCATCTTGGTAGCGTCATGTAAGATGGATGTAGGAGATATGGGAGGTACTGGAGGGTCGTTGATGAAGGGACAAAAGCAAGTAGTACCAATACACACAGACTGTGGCACCTATGTAGGAGAGTCCTGCAGCATTTTAAAGGTCGTATGGTTTAAAAAATTTATTTAAAAAATTTTTTATTTCTTTGTTCCGGCTCCATATATGATTTTTTTTTCAACAACAATACCAGGTATCCAATTGTGGCGATGACTTTTTTTTTTTAATTATTATTATGATTCATACCCGCCTCCCGCTGACGGGGTGTGTGACCACTTGCTGCTGACTTGATGTGTCAGCGTGCGCATACTCATCGTTCTGGTTATTGGACTTGTGTCTAATAAAAAAAAATTTTCCGACCCTACCTAGTTGAGAGGATGAGCTGTCAATTGACAGTGGTTTCGAGTCGAGTCACACAGAGCTTTGGGAAGCGCGTACGATAAACAGGGTCTGATTAGAGGGAATTAGAGAGGACACGTGTGTACGGTGAGATTCTTATTTTTTGATATACATATATATATATATATTTGTGAATTGCTTTTGATTAATAATTTTTTTTTTTTCTAAAGATCGTTCAACTGCACCTGGTGTTTACTCCATTTTGATCCGTGGGATGGGCTATGCTTTTCAAAGAATTTAATATAATTAATTCGAGAAAGGGAACCAGCGAATTTCTACGAAGTATACGCTTGTCTCTCTCTTACGCGCCGAAACGCCCATAAGACTGTCTCTCTCGCACTCGCGGCAGGTATAGGAAATTGGAAAATATGACAAGATTTCTTAAGTACGTGGCACTGTTTTTTTTTTCTTACGAATTTTTTGCGATCTGGTGACTTCGGTAAGAACGAGGGGGGGGGGGGGGGTGGGTAGATTTTCTTTAACGATCAGCGAACAATAATTGTACCACGTGAGACATTTCACGTCGGAGATACGAAGGTACTTTTTTTTTTCTTCGCACTTCTTCAAAAAGACTTCCTCGAGACGTCTATCTGGCTCTGCTAACAGGGTAGTTGCACGATGCACCCCTCGAGAGGTAGCTCGACTGCTGTCGGAGTGTTGAAAAACGAGGGGACGTCTGGTCTCGGAAAATAAAGTAAGCTGAACTTGTAAGTTCTAACCAAGATATCTTTAAAGTCTGTACCCAGCATCCAAAAATACATGCATCCGCGAACAATGCACTTTGAGCCCATAGCTCGCCGATACATAGAATCAAGAATGAAAAAGCTCTAACGATTTCCCACGATTATCCATGGTCCACAAGAATCACTTCCGGGCTAAAGTTTTTATCAGGCAAAAAAATAGCCCTGCCGATGAGCACGAACCACCACGTGGCCGCTTCGACGTTCAATCACATCCCTAATATTTGCCCAAGGGATGGACAATTTACTTAAAAAAAGGGGTGCAGGTAAATAAAGATCATCGGGCAGGGTCCATACGTGACTATACGGACTCCCGTTATAAATATAGTAGTCGTGTATCTCGGATACAAATGAATTTAGATGTCACTCGGCGCTCGGAAAAGTTCCCAGGAGGGGGGGGGGGGGGGGGTACTAAAAGGGGTAGCAGAGCAAGAGAGGACGAAGATAATGGTAAGGGGTCGCGCGTAGTGCAAAGTCTTCGAGAACCGTAGATCTCGTCGTTTCCATCCCCTGCGCGTGATATACCGGGTGAGCGAGAGGAGCGTCGCGCAAGAGGGACGCAGGTAGGCCAGGGCGAGCCTGGTGGGGGAGAGGGTAGCGCGGCAGCCCAGGAACCAGAGGACGAGTGGTGGGGATGACTGAAAGTCGGGAGATGCGCGAGTCAGGTCGAACGAGGGCGGCTGTCGCGCAGCGTGGGAGTTAGTTCTGGTGAGGGCGCCAGCCGGCTCACCCGTTAACTTAAACCTACTATTGCGTTTCCAACCCTACGACCCCCTCCCCCCCCCTCCCCCCAAAAACCTCCACCCGAACGAGCAACCTTCACAATTAGGCCTGCCTTCCTCTACCTACCTACCTACCACGGCTTGGCCACCTTTTCTCTGTTTTCTTGACCCCCGCCCCTGATATACCTCGACGACCTCGTAGCCTCTTGCTCCTTCTTATTCGTTGACCCTTCTTCGGTTCCAGCGGCTGTGCTTCGGGAAAAGGACGCGACGCGACACTAGGCTGGATGAGCCTTGGGCCAGATGCAGAGGTCACGGAAGAGGAAGTGATCCCACTGAGAAGGCAGTGCTGCACCGGTCCGAGCGCTGGATCCGGATTCAGAAGGGGACTGATATGAGACAAGGGAGAGACGTAGATAAGAGATAAAGGCACATTCTCAGGATTTTATTATACGGATTCCAGGGTATGGGTCTTCGTTCCTGAGGTGATCCATGATGAAGTCCGAACCGAGGAGAGCGGACGGCTCGGAAGCGGTTACGTTACCGGGGAGGATTGTACAGAAGTGAATAGGAGGTGAAGAAGAAGAGGAGGAGGAAGAGGAGGAGGAGGAGGAAGGAGGATATTGCATTTTGAACAGACATTAATGCAAAGTCATAGAAAATATGTTGAGTGCAGAGAATCGTACTGATGTTGTTTCATGGTCTACCCACTGAACGAGGGTGAGGAAGAGAACAAGAGAAAGAGAGAGAGAGAGAATAGGAAAGGGAGAAAACACCCTGTGTACGTCTTTTTGCAGCTTCGGCCAAACTCGGCAGGAGTCGAGCATCGGGCTCGGATAATTCCGTCTCGGTGACGAGCGCAGGGCTGCGGGTGAGAGAGAGAGAGAGAGAGAGAGAGAGAGAGAAGGCGAGTAAAAGAGGCAGAGCGAGCGAGCGAGCGAGATAGGGAGGGAGTCAGTGGCAGCAGTGAGATAAAGCGTAAGAGAGAGATAGGAGGTCGGACGGATAGATAAGCCAAGGAAGAAAGAAAAGGGAGATCAGTCGGCTCGTGGACTGCGAGCGAGCAACATCAACCCCTTATATAAATCCTTTCGCGTCCATGTTTTGACCATCTGGGCATCGCTCCGAGTGCTTCCGAGCTATGAGGTCTACGCGATTAATACACGTCGGCTAACCTTATCACGTAATTATACTCGGATCGAGTATCTGATAACGATCTGACTCTCCACATACGTAATCAATTGCATTCCAATCGACGATCCATCGAAAGAGACACCAGCAGCTGCTCCTCCTCTTCTTCTTCTTCTTCTTCTGATTCCTCCTCTGTACGTCTTTCGATTCGACGAGGGGTGTCCCGTCGAGGAACGTAAGCGCGAGTGACGTGGCAGTGCGAATTAATTTTACGGTACTGATAAGAGGTGATAACGAGTATCGAGCTCGATATAAGAAAAAATTCAGGCCGAGTCTCCAACCGCAGAGAATTCGCTGATCAACTCGGGCCGAAATATCTGTTCGCTGTCGGTCGACAGTCGGGGGTCTCAATTTCGATCTCACGCGAGACACGGTGGCTGAAGAAGAAAAGATCCGAAGATAAAGTGAAAGCGATCGATCGATCCGCGTCCGCATTTGACCGCACGTGTCGCGTGTACGAGACGTTAGGATGAATTTGTCAGGCATAGCCAGGTCGCTCGTAAATTCCGTCGCTTTGACAAAGTCAGCCTGAAGCTTCGTCTCGTCCAGCCCGAGGGCTCCGAGCGCGCTTGACTCTCTCCCACGAGAGTAAATAAATATTTTTAACGTACCGCGTTCTCAACGCAGCGACTGAATCTTGCGCGGGCCAGCTAAAGCGGCAGCCTGTTGGCGATGATATCCAGGTCGAGAGGGCCACTCGGCTAGAAGAGGCTGGAGAGAATTTACGCGAGTGCTCCTCTACCTCGCGCTGTAGGCTAGATACGTCCAGTTGCCGCGTGGAAGGACGCGTACATACAGGGTGTCCAAGAAATAAGATACCGGGCACGAGGAATCGGATCTTCGTACCTGGAGCGACCGGGTGCAGGAGGAACGAATCGAGACCGGCCGATCGAGTCGCGCGCTCCTGGACCAAGTGTGAACCTGATCCACGTCTACTCTTTTGACCGGGTCACCCGGTACATTGCAAGTCCAGGTGCCGCTCTTTCGTCATCTAGATCGGGAGCCTCCTTGTCCTGCTTGGATTTTACATCCCCAGTCAGCTCCTGATCAGCTTCAGATTGCACCAGTGGGGGGTCCGAATCTATAGCGACAGTCGCAGCAACCCGTTTCGCAAAATCCATCAAGAACAGCTGGAGAATCTCTTAATCGAATCTGACGAAGTGGACTGCAGGGATCCCTTCGAAGTGGAAGTGAAAGCGGAAGTGGAAGACGGAAGGGGACTACGGAAGAAGCAAGTACCACAAGCCAAATAGAGAAAGCACCAAAGCACTCAAATTTTATGGATGTCAGGATGCACAGCTAGTTGACTATTTTTCTTTTTTTTTTTCACGACACCCTTTATATGCACATACTTATCTGCATCCCTATCTTCGCTATCCTATCTCACAATATTCCACCCGTGCAGAAGTTATCGTCGACGTGATTTTTCGTACTTTAAGTTTTTTAATTTAAAAAAAAAAATTTCCTTTTTAATATCAAAATCAATCAACGATTTTCATCGTAATCGATTTTTATCATTACGACGTCGTCTCGTTCACTGATATACGTGCGCGCATTGTACAAAATTTTTCCCATTGTTATTTTACTTATTGTTTCATTGATCTGTCAGCCGGGATCAAGACGCCCTTATCGTCTCTCTCGTTGATTGTCACCCGTTGTAATATCGCACTCGAATTTTTTGCCTTTATGCTTAAACGCCCCCCAAAAAAAAATAGTCATTCGTTATCGGCCGACCGATTAATCGACTAATTACTACGAATTAATTGGACCCGTCCGTATTGTTCGCCGATAAAAATTTTCTGTTCGCTCGTCGCATCGCTGCCGGCTCGATTGGAGGTTTTTGGGGGAGGGGGGAGGGGGAGGAGAAAAGGGTCTGATTTTTTACGCACTTTTTGAGGCACCTGTTGATATACTCTTATACATACATATATATATATATATATATATATATATATATTAGATCAGAGACATACAAATACGTACCAAAGTCCTTGTAATCTTACCAGATGCATAATTGCACATGTGCAACATAGCGATAATTGCACTAAAAGCTCACACGTGCATGCTCGTTATTTCGCACACGCATGCACTCGCGATTTTATTCGCGCACGCACTGATTGCCGTCTAGGGATTAAAAAGTCACTCCGAAGCACCTGATCGTCGTCGGTGAGAATTTTGAAGAGGGAGATAAATTTTGAAAAAAAAAAAAAAAAACCGATCAGAGCTAAAAAAATAATCATTGCCGCCCAAAAAGTACCTTGTACTCGCAGGAGCTTCGATTGGCCTTAAAATTTTGTCTTCTCGTTGAACAAAAAAATTCCTAATGACGCAACCCGTGCGCACGACGAAGCGCGGTGTCGCCGAAAATTTCGAAAAAAAAATTTTTTTTGACAGCCATAATAATTTTTGTGGAAAATACTAGAAAAAAAAACAGGCGGCCTAAACTAAAAGTTTTTTTTAATATAAAAAAAAAACCTAAAGATTAACCAACAAAGCGACGAGCTTTCTGACGTCAAAGTCAAAAACTTACCACTGTAACCGGAAGTCGAGGTGTTCGGTCATCCTGGATTTGAATCCGTTCCCGATTTCAATTTTTCACGCGGTCTCAGCCATTTTGATAAAGACTCAAATTTGGATTCGATCCTCGCACGCTCGCGAAGATATTTTTGAAGAAAATTTTCAAATTTTCCCGCGATCTCGTTCTGCACTTGGCTTACCGATGCGCCTGCATAGATCGACCAAGCACCATCGGCAAAGAGACTCAATTATTATTATTATTATTATTCATAATAATAACAATAATAACACACGAACACTCGCATGCTGACGCACAACATTCCTAGCACATAAGCGCACAACGACATAGCCTATAGATATACATATATAGATATAGATAATTATACGCTTTCTGTATATACA
The DNA here is from genome assembly GCA_031762395.1 of Calameuta pygmaea. Lineage (NCBI taxonomy): Eukaryota > Metazoa > Arthropoda > Insecta > Hymenoptera > Cephidae > Calameuta > Calameuta pygmaea. The sequence goes on along the minus strand of JASANN010000081.1, from coordinate 135,098 downwards.
TATATATTTGACGCGAGTAAGTGCACGTATATATATGTATATATATATATATATACAAACGCACATAAGGAATATTCACTATCGACGTAGGATGACGTAAGCGCGTTTACACGAAAGTCACATAAAATTAATTATATATTTTTACGTAAAATACACGCCTCTAAGTCGCGCCGACGTATTCGTGCTTTGTGCGTTTACTCTGGTCTGCGACTGATAGGAGTGTGATAAGAAAATTTTTGTGCAATCGCGACGTGCATATATATATATATATATATGTATACATTAATCGTACGGATTCCGCCCAATAACAGATGCCTGATAAAGCAATTGAGAGCCTAGTATTTTTCGTTAAGGAAAACTAAGAGCGTAGCGATTAATAGTTTGATAAGGAGATTAAAAATATATACTGTTGGTATTTATATCGTTTATAATATTGGTAGCCTCGTATCGGCAGATATTATATACGCTTAGTGGCGCACACGTGAAATTTGTGCGTGGCTGTCCTAGGGATTTTTTTTTTAAACGAAATTTCACGAGCCCACGAGTGTGTGGCGGATAGGGTATTTTTTTTTACATAGTTGTAAGAAAAAGTTACTAGTTTTTTCGTCCCCTAGGGATATTTGGTAGAACTTGCCTTGTAGCTGTAGGATTCAGGAGGGGGGTGGGGATGAATTTTTGAAAGGTATATATATATATATGTGTATGGCAAAAGGGGAAACGTAGGGGAGGACTCGAGCCGATTTTTATTAGTAATCGCGACCCGATCGCCGATAAGGATTTTTCGATCGCGAATATTTGTGCGAGACGCGACGATAAATTTTTGAGTTCGCGCGTTATAATTTTTGTGCACGTATATATATTTTTTCTTTGATCGTAACTATTGTTATTATTTTTGGTCGATATAACTGTCGATTAACGCACCTTGAAAGCACACACGGCACACACTGTACGTAAAACTGTACAAAGTAACCTTTGAACCCTGTGAGCAATATATCCGTGATTCCCATGTGTCCTTGAATCGTCGAAAAATTGAATTTTCGAAAAAAAAAAAATCCTGATACCTTATTCACGTTTACTGTACGGTTTTCTACGGCACGCATCCACCTTCGGCGCACCCTGGCACAAGCACTGCAAGCAAGCGAAAAAACGAAAAAAAAAAAAAAAAACTGCACAGCACGAGGTCGCCGCACAGCATTTTACGTGCATCCACGTAATCGACGTTTTCTGTGCGCATTTACGAGAATATCCAGGTACTGGAGAAATTCGACTTTCGTTACTTTGCACTGAAAAATTTTTTTTTTTTTTTCTTAGTCGCTCAGGTTCGTGTTTTACGAGCGGCGAGGACACTAGAGAAAGAGAAGGGATATATATATATATATAGAGAGAGAGAGAACAGAGCACAAAATTGAATATAATAATCAGAAACAAGCAAACGCGAATCGACGGCGTCACGCTATCTTGTAATTACCGGCTGATTTCAGGAAGGACTCGCGACGCACAGAATATTTGGGATTTTGAGAAGGGGAGAGAGAGAGAGAGAGAGAAAAAAAGAAGCTAGAGCAGTGAAGTAATCCGCAAAGAGAAATTAGAACGAGAGAGAGAGAGGGGGGGGAGACCAAACAGAGGAAAAGTTAAACCGGAAAGTTACAAGTGGCAAGGAGAAGAAGGACTTTACGCAATTACATGGGAACGTACGAAAGCACTCGAAAGGCCTAAAACAGATGAGTAAACTGGGGGGGGAAAGAGAAAAGGTAAAAGCACTGTAGAGACTGTATGCGAAAATTCGACCTTTTTACTTTTCCGTAAATACTTGGTGGGTCTGGTGTCAAGGGACGCTGAGGGCGAAGAATTTGGCAAGAGAAACAAAGAAAGGGACGTAGAGACATAAAGGGACGCTGGAAAAAAAAATATCGTTAACCTGATTGCGATCGAACGTATATTATATTTATAGACGTGCATATATATATATTATATATATATAAATAATTCAAGATTCTGCCGGTATCAGGAATCAAAAGAAGAAAAAAAGGTCGACGACCCAATTCCGACAGCAAGAACAGCCGATGCTGGGGCACCAAGAAAATTGATAACGATAAAGAGTCCCACGGCCTAAACCGCGATTCAAGAATAGTGATTAAAATACGAGACTGAGGTTATAGGAGCGCGCATAGATCACGGATAATCGATGAGACAATTAGAGGGCGAAGGCGAGAGAGACGAAGTAACGTATTGATAAGAAGAGAAAGTAATAAGTGAAACGAAGGGCGAGGGTAGCTGTCGGTGATATAGCTGATAACAGTCTCAAAAGTATCCTCAAGGTCATTGATAATCACAATAGTACCGAGTCGAGAGATAACAGAAGGAAGATGACGAGTCGCGCGATATGGTTCATCAGCTACCTGGGTCTGGGTCTGGCGCTGGTGGTTGGGAACCGGCTGGGCACGGCCACGTCACCTGGACAGGACCCGGAAGCCAGCAAGGCCTTCCTGGGGAAGCATCCGAACGAGGTGGACCTGGACGATGAGGTCGCAGAGTTGCCCATGAGCAGCCTCGACAAAAGCGGCCTCTTGCACCTTCGTGCTCATCAGTACGACGGCTCGCGCCGGGAGTGGCTCTTCTACGAGCACGTGCCACCGCCCCGTTTGTTCCTGGAGGAAGATCCGCTCCTGGAGGAACTTGGCCCACCGGCCCTGACCGTCTTCAGACAGCACAGAGCGCGCAAGCGACCTGGGGGCTTCAGGCACACGAAGAAGGTCGTAGGCCTTCCGCCCCTGGTCTACGCCGATAACGAAGAGGAGACTCCACCGACTGCCGGTAGTGGCGGCACTGTCGGCTACGACCTGGCTGAGGTCTTCGGGCAGCGTCCATCGGCTCCCGACGCCATGCCGATTCAGATTCATCCTGAGTCAGTCAACAGGAAGCCTCAGGGCGGTGGCATAGGTCTGAGCCCCCTGGTCTTCGAGACCGACAAGCCACCTGGCAAGAGGAATCCGATCAACTCGTCCTCGCGACGTCCTGCCGATAATGGCGGCCAGGGCGCTGCCGGTCAGCAGCAGTTACCGACGCCGCCGCCGCCGCCCGGCGGCGCTGCCATCGCATCCCAGTTCATGCTCAGATCAGCACGCGGAAATATGCAGTACGACGTGCCGCAGATACGTGAGTTTTTACCTTCCTTTATCATTATTACTGTGACTCTAAGAATTTAAACGTGTATCTACTTCTTCTTTACATGCCAGTCTTGTTCGTTATTTTCTCGACAAAAACCCCCTGGCGGCCTCACGCGTGAACTACGTTGCATACGTCTCGTACTTGTGTACGCTCGAAAATCGCTTTACGCTCCAAGGAAACTTACCCAAAGGAAACTGGAGCGTGGAGAGTATAGGGAATTCGGATTTGCTCTGGTTAATCTTGGATCGATATCATACTCATGTGTGCACCTATGACTGTAGTATATATACTAATGCGATATTCCATACATTCTATACTGTATGTCGATACTATAACCTCGTATAGACTTTGCAACTTCCTGTAGCAGTGTCGCCCCCCCCCCCCCCTCCTTGCCCGGCTCTCGTGATTACGCAAATAGAATCGAGGTATTCTATCGAAAATGCTTTCTCCAGACATTGCCCAGACTTTGTCGGCTTCTATTTCAATATGAATATTACGTCACGTTCTTACGTACGCACGTACGTAACGTATCTACGTACCAAACCATAGAGATTCTGTGTGCTAGAGTGACGCGTTCCGATGGGTCTTTACGCTTTTACGAAAAAGCGCGGTAATTTTAAATAACCTCGAGCCCCACGCATGGATAAACTTTAAATGCAGTCGAAACGACCCAATGGATTTTTTGTTTGGTTTTGCGTTTAGTGCGTTGAAAAAAAAAATTTCTTTTTTTTTCCCCCCTACGATAAAAAAATTTACACTCTACCGTCACCTTTCGTTCGTATCCTTCACGTGATGCATCGCTTACCGAAATCTCTCGTTAAATTGTCCCAGGGCGACTATAAAACAGCCTACGGCACTGCTGACTGGCAGCGGATTTGAACTTTGACATTTCCTTTATACGCTTCACGCTGCGGTCACCCCACGTACACTCGCTGCCAACTTCTACACGAGGCACACGTGTCACGTACGTGTATCGATGAAAACGTTTTATCCACGTGTGCGCGAAGCACACATGGAACACACGTAGGTGTTTTACGGGCATCGGCCATTCGCCATTTTACGAACACGTTTCACTTCGATAAACGGATTTGTATCATTTTCAACGAGTACTTTTATAAGCGACCGTAGTCGATTCGAGGTAAAGCCTGAAACTGCATTAGTCCACCGCGGTGCCCTTTGACCTTCCGATAAAAATCCTCAGCTCAACCTTTCGTTTCCGGACACCCGGCGATCCCTCTACCAGCGCTAGGCGGGTACTGGGTAGTCAATTTTTTTTTTTTTTTTAAGGTTGGCATACCCGGTACTTTTTACACGCCGATGTACTCGCCGTTAATTGGCACGGAAATTGCTCCACCGTAACGTTACTGCTGTGTAGTTTTTTCTTTTTTTTTTTCGAAATTTTTTTATCGCTCGCCTCGACTCTCCACGCCGGGTAACGTAAAAAAAAAAAAAAAAAAAATGAAATTATCCAACCTCGCAGGGTTATCCGTTCTTACGGCTTAATGTTTGCCTATCCGTTGCAATTTTCGCGTATATTCGTTCGGAGTGGTCGCAATTTAATTTTTTTTTTTTCTTATTAATATGGTACGACTGGTCAGATTATGAATTTTGATCTTGTATCCGAATGGATTTTTTTTGTATCGATAACCCTTAAAACCACCGTCGATTCTCGACCCTCGTTTTCACGTTTCAATAGATGGGTATATTTTTTTTTCCCTCCCTATACATTTCAATCTCGAACTGCTCACGAATCTATTCTTCCTGGCAATGTTGTAACTAGGCACGTGGGGGGAGCGAAATGGCTAAAGCCACGTAGAAAGCGCTGCGAAAGTATACGGAGCTCAACAAGTGCCCGCTTGCCAGGATTAAACGGCTTTTTAGGCACACTCGACTGGCACACGGAGCCCGGCGCTAATGCCTACGAGTGCGTCGGCCGAGATTCGCGTTGTAAGGTTAAAGTGGATTTTAAGAAAAAAAAAAAAAAAATTACTAGGTCAACTTTTTTTTTATATATATATACTTTACCCAATGAACATTTTCTAACGACGCTGCGTAGAGGAAAAAAAAAATTTTTTTAACTAGTCATGAGATTCTAAATGTTTCTTTTTTCTACGTTTAATAATATCAGACTGCTAGGGACTTTTTTTTTCTACTACTTCTCTAACGAGATTACAGCTCCGAAAGCACTTGTCCTAATTTACTTGACTTTTTTCCAAAGTCCAATCGCTAATTACAAGCTACCCGCTATTGTCTCCAGGATCACGCTTGCCGCTGAACATACCTGTGCAGAAATGCGAATAATCTGACCATCATCTGATTGATGCAATCCGTCAGTCCATATGTGTCCAGCAGGACCGGGTCCATTTCTGAGCTAGTCCATACGAGGTGTATATATATATATATATATATATAGATCATCCAAGAATTATTGTACCTGAAGTTGGTTCAATCGTAAAAGTCAATAGTACCTAACTTCAGTTTGTTCAAGAATTGAATTTCAGTATTAAAAAAAAAAAAAAAAAATCATCGATTCGATCCCGATATCGTCCATAAGAATCTTTGATTAGAACCTTGGACGATAACGATTACTGGATGGAATTACGATCAATGGCCAGTCGTTAATAATTATTAGCGATTTGCGGCCTAATAATGTATTATTATTGACTGTCCAATAACTTGGGCATTTAACGTTATTGCTATCATCGATTGGCCCTTCTGGCTATACATTTACGAATCGAGTATAGCACCTGCATACCTGTGGAATTTCGAATTTTTATCGAGTATTGGGAACTCGTCATTTTACGTATCGATTGCATTGAGAAAATAGGGAAATGCCAGTTTCTCGTACATACAAGTACGTTCGACTAGATCAGGATATCAAGTTATATGAATATACTGTAGCGTAGTACAGTGTAAAGCGGCATAGTGTATATCGGATACTAAACCGTAACGCGTTGAGCCGGTTAACGAGCTTTCTCATACATGCAATTGTTGTGCTACGCTTGTTGCCTGGTATATTCATGGGCTATAGCGTGCTGTATACGGATTACGTAATAACTCTAGGGAATTCCCCTATATGTTTACTTAGACATTCTGTTTAACGCGTATAACATGTACTCCGTGACCTCCTGGTAACCTTAATAATTACTCGTAAGCCTCTTTAGTGGGCGTGTCCATGCTTTATAGCTGTATCGAGATAAGTCTTATAGATTATACGTTTAATGGAATAGTGTAGTATACGATGTACATTTAGAAGTTATACTGTTTATGGTGTTTTCTTTCTTGTAATATTTCATTAAATGTATTAGTTTTTCGTACCGGTGGGCGGGGCTCGCTTGTCTTATGACTGATTCTTATTGGTTGACGATCGATTGAGACGTTTCGTAAATCTTTTTTGAGGTTACTGGAATCGTTGTGTTGAGAAGGTCAGGAATTGCAATTTTGAAAATTATATAGATTATATAGATAATTGTTGTATTTTCTCTGGGTATAATTAGGTCAAGGTAGGGGAAGGGCTGTGTGGGCGTGCAGTGGTGGTTTAGGTAATATAATAGGTCGCCAGATTCGTAAATACGAAGGGTATGCTGGGTCGAGTTGTAGAGAGGGAGAGGGGGGGGGAAGAAATAGCTATTGCTAACGAAGGTTGCAGGTATTTAGGCAGCTTAGCTACCTCCTACATTTCCTGACTTTCATAAATGATATTCACGTAAAAATACATTTTGGGTTCAATATTATATCCTACGCTACGTATAACAGTGAGTGAAGATTCATTTAGGTCTCGAGATGCAATGAAATGATATATTAAATTTTCTCTTTTGTAATCCACGGATCATACGTCAAATGATATTTTTGAAAGTGCGTAAAAAAAGTGCAAAAAATGTTATCAATTTTAAACACGCCCCTTTCCGTTATTTCACCACGCCCCTACGCTAACCCCGCCTTTTATCGCCACGCCCGTCGCGTAGACCCGCCCACACCCACGGGTGAATAAGGCTTAATACTTTTGTACCCTCGAAAAATTTACCTCCGTCCGCTTCGCATATATTTTTCCCCCTTTATTATCTTTGTCTCGAATGCGTTTAGTTCTATTACTTTTCTTGACGCGTCGAGCGTAAAGAACAAATAAAACGCCCACACGAGACTGTAACGCCCCCTAGCTCCCTCCTCCTACATATCGTCGACCCCAAAAATAGCTCCCTTGATAAGAGCCTCTTCCAAATGCCGCAATCGGGTCTCTCAACCCTCCGACACACAATACGTATTATAATGTACACGGTATACCATTATATAGGGACGAGTAAATAAGCACATTATCCGCCACACATAGGTGGGACAGGCACATTGAATTGGGTAACGGCCGTTTCCAAATAACTAGGGAGAATATCAGAGAATAGTTTGCCGAGGTTGGGTTGGGGTTATCTACCATATCCCAGCCGCGCATTATAAAAGAGAGTCAGCGAGCCAGTGAGTTGTTGTTGGTGGCAGCGGGTGTTGGTATGGCGTCTCGAGGCAAACGGGCGCCGCTCTTAAGCGTCCGTTGCACCCGCGACTTTACGGCTCTCTGCCAATGTATCCACATACGCTCACCAACCCTCGATCTCGTGTGTGAACCCTCGCAGACACTCGTACGGCTATAGACATATTACACATATCCCACATACGTATATCCCTAGGGCTCTCACAGGGTAGTCACTCTCATGTACATATCCTATTCTCCAACGCCAATGGTCCTTTTCAGATATTGGCAGCACTTCCAATCGGATGCTGCGTGATGGATCTGCTCCTGTCTGGCACGAATTTCTTTGACTACCCCTCTACGACTTTGTCTCATTTTTACATATACGCGGTGTCCGAAAAAAAAACTTTACAAAATCTTCATTGACCATTGAAAATTAGTATCGAGCATTTTTGAAAATTTTCTTTTTTTTTCATAACGCCTTCGGTCTGTCAACGATATCAGTGATATCCATAAACGTGGGTAATTCCTGTCGGTCCCGTTTCTTGGATTCTTGGCCTCCTCTCTTATCCCAGCACAATGATAACGTTCGGCGTATTGTCTGGATATTGTGGGTGGCTGGAATATAAGCGGGTCGCAAAGTCGCCAGGTTCGAATAGGGGCATTAACCCCCGATTATATGCAGTGAAAGAGTCCCGCACACGTACAACGAGTCAGGACAGACTGGGGCACCTTGTATGGGATGCGTTTGTACAGGGTGTAAAAAAAATTTCGAATGTCATTCGGGCATCGTGAAAATCGACTATAGCGACGCCGTTGGACAAGGGTTGATTTTATATACGTTTTTCTCTCCCCCCTTTTGCCGGTCGCACAAGTCGTGCGAACTTTTTCTTTGGCTTTAATATCTTTGCGACTTAACGTATACATTTTCTTTGCGTCACCGTCCTGAAACATGAAAGGCGACGGTGAGCCACCCTATACATACACAAGCACCAAGCAAAAGGGGTGATTAGAACGTTGCGCCACCCTCGGGTTGACTGTGTAACAAAAAAAAAGAAAAGAAAGGGGCAAGTGGCACGATTTACTAAACTCTTGTTTCTCCATTCCTCCCCCTCCCCACTTTCTTTGCTCTCTTTTTTCACTTTATCATTTTTTTTTCTTTTCCTCTTTTTTTCTTCTATTATTAATTCCCAACCTCTCGCCATCCTTCTCTTTACGATCCTCCTACCCGTAATTCTACGAGCTACCTTCTGTCGCGACATACTTTATTCCTACAATCCCTTTCACACTGCATACCGGGTGTACGCTACTTTCCAACTTTCCAGTCTTGTCCCACAGGGCCGTCACTGTCAGAGAATAACGGGCAGGTCAATTGGACTATTCATTCAAACCTGCCGCCCTTTTGAATACGAAACGTCAAAGGGCACGTGTCGTGTTAAATATTTGAAAATATTTTTTTCCCCCTTTTTATCTACCACCCCTTACATCACGTGCATATCAAACCGATAAGCCTACCGGCGATACACGAAGTACAGCCACTGTCCTTCCACGAATACGAACAGTGACGTGACCCTCCGCTCCGATTGGCTGATCACAGATAGAAAAAGACGAAAAATCATATCGGCGGGAAATTCAAATGAAATTTGAATCTCGTCAAGTCAAAGGCACATGTGCCAGCGTCAAAATTAAATATTGTATCGGTAACTATATCGATTATCCGATATATCGACCCTCGTGCACTAAACTATCCCCGAGTGGGTTGACAAATCTTTTCATAACGTTATTACGTAATGCCTGAGAAATTTCAACAATATTAATACCCATTAGCATAATTGCTTGCTGATACCACTGCGATGCTTTGTGTTCGTACGATACACCCCGGTGGTATCTCTATTACGCTAATAAGCAATCTTGTCGTGGACCCCGTCGCCACGATGATCGTCACGACCCGATGACTGATAATGATAATGACAACGAGGCATCAAAGCAACGCGATAACGCAATAAACATATCACGTTAAGCTCGCATTAAAATCGTACGTACAGAAACTCTCACGAAGGATCCTCATTAGGACGAGGATCCTCGCTCGTGCTTGGCTGAGAGTATTTAGAGGGAGACTGAGGTGTGATGGAGATAAAAGTGAATAAAGGGGGGGAGGGGGAGGGGAGGGTGTCAAATTACGAGGGTTGGAGAAACGTTGGCGGGACACGTGTAAAAATAAGAGGAAACCTTATCCGGGACGATTTGGTTTTAGCTCTCTTTTTTTTGTCGCTCTTTGGGGATGCTGCAAATTTATCTCGTTCGAGTATCTTAGGCTCGTCAAATAAAATATGAATCTTTGAATAATGCAGCCTACCCCGCGATTTCTTGTAATTTTTTCACCCGTTATTATCGAGTCTCTCTAGCTGTGCCTGAATCGCTCGATGGCTGGGCGCGTATATATGTATATGTCAATGGGATTTACTTGTGGCTCATTTCGGTGCAGTTTTGGAACGCTAACGAAAGAAATATTCCTTCGTATAAAAAAATTTTTTTTTTTTCATCAAACTTCACGTTAAATCGGATTTCTAAGTTTTTTGATATATTCACTCTCTGAAGTATCGTTCACCCCTTTTACGTATCCGAGAGTGACGTAAGACCGAGTCGGAATTGCGTGGGAATGTGAACGGCTGAGAAAGCGACGATAACAGGATGCGAATCTGGATATTTATTTACGTCGAAATACCAGGAGAAATAGGTAAAACTTCCCTTGCGCAAAGGGATCGTACTTATCTTTACACCCTTTATATTTCTGGATGCGTATATAATATATGTATATACACTTACACGTTATATACATATATTGTGACGTGATTTTTCGATCCACGCTCACAACTCGAATCCAGCTGCCGATTCAGACGACTTTCGCGTTTACTGGTTCCCTTCGATTCGGCACTTTGCTCAGAAGCTGCGTTCACAGGGTTGATCAGCTCAGCTAGGCCGAGGTTATCGGAGAGATTCGTTATCGTTGAGTCGAGGTGCTCGAATCAGCCGTGAAGAGACAGTCTGGACTTACCGAGTTTAATCTATATATATATATATATATATAAGCCAACTTGGTCCAATATCTTCCGCCTGCATCCCTTACCAGTTTCTTCGTAGAGTCTCTTCATCCCCCAATTTTACTGCCGCTCCAATCAGTATCAAAACAATTCAGCCATTCCTTAATCAGGATCATTGATTTCCTTCGTATATTCGTTTGGCATTGCTCGTCGTTTGCTCTGGATCTTAAAGGCGGCACCAGGCGGCCTAAGATAAAAGAAGACATCGCAGCAATGATGCTTTACCTGTCGCTTTTCTTACCTGTTTCTTCATTTTTAAAGGTTTTTGACGTCCACTGTACTGTAGGCGAAACAGGTTCGAATACAAAATTCAGATAATTTGACTGTCTCGGTTTATCGAAAGCAGGAAGTTAGACTTGCACATATAGCGTACAGTCTGTACCGAATTATTCAGTACAAACGCACAACCTGAAATTAGCGTCCATTTGATTCTTACTGTTAAGCCATATTTCAGGTATTCCGTTTCGATCGAATCACCGGGTACATGTTGTTGCCATCTGTCAAGTGTCTTTTGTAGATCAGAAAGTTATGTCAGGTCAGGTTAGGTCGAACGTCAAAGGAAACGAGTCCCAGTGCATTCACGTAGCCCAGGAAGTCGAACGAACGCGTGAAAGTTGTAGCTGATTTTTTTTTATCTATATTCATACTGCTTCGAAAATATTTCTCAGTTCCTGGCAGCTTTTCTCGTTTTTTTTTTGTTTTTTTTTCGGTCCAGCATTCAGGCCTGTGCGCCAAGTCGAACTTCCGTTCTGAATGTCGAGACCGCCATTATGTCTCTTTCGTCGCGAATGGCTACGTCCATGCGTCAATAATATCTATCGGTCTGACGGGTGCTGGACGCCATTTTTTTTTCTTTTTTTTTCCACTTTCCTCATCTCTCACTTTTTCTCTTTCTCACCCACATGCACTTTTTCGCCTACACACGAGATTTAATGGTTTAACGTGCATCCGTTTTCGCGAGGTGACGAAAGAGTCGTCTGCTCTTGTCTAACCCTTTTCCACTTACCTGTATGGTTGCGCGTGTTAAGCACGTGACCTCTTACTGCGCTGATACGCGGGTCCATAGCCACATGGACAATTTTGCTAATTTTTTTTTTTAACTCTGATGACCTCGTTTACGAGCGCTTTTTTTTTTGTTAAATTTTTTATTCCACGAAGTCGCTTTTTATCTATTCATGCTAACGGGACGTGGCTCTCTCTTGCCTTTAACCTTTAGTGAGTTAACGTATTTACGGGCTCGTCTCGCATTAATCGACTCGTGCGAGTCGTATGTGTCACGCATTATTTATGCAACCCAACACGCACTGCCTATCTAACGCTTTATTTTGATAAATACATAGCATGTACGTATATCTATGTTCTTTATAATTTTCTTAATTGTAATTTTTATAAAAATCTTTTTTTTTCTATCTTTACCTATCACAGAACTCCCTCCTCATTCCCTAACCTTAGTTCTCTCGTGTAATTTTTTTCCCCCTTTTTTGTGTTCTTTTTTTTCCCACTTCCGTGAGAACCGTGAAAAAGTTTGACTTCGTTAAAGCGTTTGGCGAACGTGGAAAATGGTCAGTTCGGCCCCTCCTCTCCTCCCCCTGATTACCACGTAACAGGATTGCACGAGAGTTCCGGGTACGAAGATTTTTTTTTTTCTTTTTTCAACTCTCCTTGCCTCTAACAGGATTGAGAGAGAGGTCGAACTGACGAGCTGCGAGAAGCAACGATGGAGAAGAGCGTTAATAAAAAAATATAGTTAGAAGAGAGAAAAATAATTTTGGTCCTCGTTCCTTTTTTTTTTTTTTTCTTAAAATTTTTCTCCTTTTCTTTAACCTCAAAATATAAGGTACGCGCGGCCAGTCGACAAAGTTTCACGTATAAGGACGAAAATTATCGTGATTTCGGGAACTCGCGTAAATTTGCTTCGGTACCTCGAAAAACCTAGTAAAAAAAATAAATAAATAAAAGCTCAAGTCTCATACGTTATCCCCGACTCCAAAAACTTTTCATGCTACTCGCCAGTCCATTCTGTCTTCCCTCACCCACTCGTTACCCTGGTTCGTTTCGAGGCCGCGAAACTTCGAGCATTAGGTTAGTTCAGGTTGCCATACAGCCAACGTAGGAACCACGTACGTATCCTCCTTAGACTTTACGGCAGAACATGAAAAGCCGGTAAAAACATTTTTTCATCGTGTCCAAAGCCTCGGGTCGCGACCCGGTCGCATAGCAATTTCATGTACCTTCGACACAGGGAAACACGAAATTCAACCAGTCCGAACCCACCGTTCGAAACTTGACAGCTGTCAAAGTGGTAATTTCGATTAAAGCCTGTTTAGCATTATCGAGAATTTCGTGCAGCCCGTCAAAGACCTTCCCACGTTCATTGGCGAACGACCAATCGGATCGACCGATCGACGCCGCCTTTGAATTTTCGAATCAGCCATACCGGCTGCGAGTGCGAGAGAGACGGTCTTATGCGCAACCGCGTGCGTAAGAGTGAGACGGACTTATGCCAGGAGCAAAAGTCCTCGCCATTAATCCCTCTTCAAAATCCCACCGGCCTTCCATAGTCCAGCCTTGTGTTCGACGACGAAATATACGTCGAGCACACATAGAAGACTCGCGAGACTGTGGAACGTTAAATAACGAGCTTCCACGAAGACAGCCGGAGACACCCGAATCACCGAGTATATTACCACGTACGATAACGTCTCGTTAAAGGCGGCTGAAAGGGAGCACGGCTAAAAGGTTATACCGCGTTACTACTAAGCGAAATGGTTTTACCCTCTAGTAGTTATACGTCCGAGCTCTGCCAGGCTGACGAAACGACTGCATCGAATGCATAAACTCCATAAAGCGCATGGAGTGGCATAAGCAAGTGGGCGCAGCTGCACGTGATACAGGTTTCACGCTGGACACAGGATAGGGAACGGGCACGTATCTCATAGATACGTTACTGGTGTCATTGCGCAATTTCATGAGACCCATTGTTCCGTTATCTGCGTGCAAGCACGTTTTACGATTTTTCTTTCTTTTTTTTTTCGAAAAAATTTCCACCTTCCCCATTCACGGCGCCTATCCATTAAAGCGACGGAATCATAAAACTTTTTTGTATCGACCCAACATAATACCGGGTGAGATTAAACACTTTCAAAATTTTCAAAATACTTTCACCCGACGCGTACATCGTGAAATTTTTTGGTCCTTGATGTCCAAAAGATTTTTCAAAAAACTATTTCGGCTCTTTATTAAAATTATAATGATTATAATTGAATATACATGGAAATTTGAAAATGTCTATATAGTATCAACTATCGAGTATATATATATATATGGTGTGCACGTAGTTACACTACCTGGTTTCGAGTAATCCGGAAAGCTCTGTGTCGAGGCTACGGGCCAGTGGAGGTTGTTGATATTCCAGAAATGTCCCCGGCGTTCCGGTGATTGCAGTTCTCTCCAGATCCAACCTAAACTGACCCAGTGAATCCTCTTTACGAACACCACCGACTAACGCCACTAACGGCAGACACACGATCAGCGCGCCATCCCGTAGCTCTCGACCCGTGTAAACCACCTACCCTCATCACAATCATCGTCACGCTCACGTAACCTAACCACAAATCCATCGTCCACACTTCTCTTTGTGCACTCGATCGCGAGTACACGGATTTCATTCTATTACGTTACGTTGGCTAAAAGCACGACTGTTGCCAGTTACACGAGTAACGTACGGGACAAGAGTGGAAATTTCCACTGCTGACACGGGTACCTCGTATACTTTGTCTCTCCGTATAAACTTCTGGCTGATCCAGCCCAACTAACTGCAGGATCGAGGAATGCGTTCACAAATTTTCGTTTCTCCGCCATTGGCGTGGAACGACGTAGACTATTTAGCGGAGGCCGAAATTTTCAAATCTAATTCGGATGACAGCTTCGCGAGACTTTTGACGATGGTGAGGTTCGGGTTCGATCCCGGGTGACGGCAAATTTTTTTTTTTTTCAAACAGACTCTAGAGACACTTGGGAGGCTCAGGATGAATATTGTTTACTTTTTTTTATTTTTTTGACAGGTCTGTATTATTACGAGCACGATGTGTCAGAGAACTTGTTTCGGTCGGTAGGCAAAACGTGGACGTTACGTGTCAATAATTCTTCTCTTCTAACTCCGTATGCACAAGTTTCGTCGCTGGACAGTTGGCATGTGCAGGATGCATTGTCTCTCTTTGTCCGACTGCGTTGCAGGCTAGAGGGAATTTGTAATTTTACAGCTTATGGTAGCCTCTATATCTATGTATCTAGATATATCTAGATAGCTATATCTATCTATCTCATTCTCTTTGCCATTTCTCGTTACAGTCTAACGCGCGTCATACATTGTTACACAAGCCATATCCATTTCAGTATGTTATCAGTGAATTCAGGAATAGCTGATTGGCAGTACCTGCATCGATTCCCACACTTATATACATATACATATACGTATCACAGGACTTGATATGTCTGATGCGTCATATCGATCGATCGATGTACGATCGAGATATGCGAATTAAAATTTTTTATTATTAACGTAAAGTAGAGGCTCGCGCAGGCTCGACGTTTTTTTTTTATTATCTTTTTTTACCTCGCGCCTTCGTCACTATGTCAATTCGAACGTCCGAGATTTAACGTAATCGTAGCGCCCTGTTCTTTTTTCAGTTGACGTACAATGGGTAACTATTTTGGCTTTCCTCGTGGGCTACGACGAATCATGGAAATATATTAATATTTGTCAATAATGTCACAAACCATTATTCATATGTCAACTTTATGTGGGATACGAAACTAGTCGACTGGTAGAAATAGTCTATCGGCTTCTCGTTAAATGTCAAATGTCAATGTTACACGGCGCACGTAGTAAATGTCAGTGGCATGAATGTAACGGGTCTGTATGCTTATTGTAATTTCGAAAATGTTATATTTATCATTTCTCTATTGTTTGCTTGACTTTGAAAGGGATTTTGGAATTACTTGAATTTTCGTTAAAAAAAAAAAAAAATTAACTCCAGCATAGTCTACCGTATGCGTGTACATACAAAAACACTTATACATTGACGCTACGTTCGTATGTGGGAATTTCAGGATTGGCTGCGGACCCTCAGTTTGGCTCTTAATGATCGTTTGAATTTCGCGCCCAGTTTGAACTGCCGTTGCGGTTTCGGAGCTCTAAGTAGTTCCCACTTGGACCGCTAGGTGTACCGTTTATTATAGTGAAGAGGGTGACGTATTAATAGACGAATTAAGTGAAAATCCTCTTGAACGAGGACAGCGGCGACACCTTGAGGGACGCGAATAGACTAGTTGCGAGTTTGACCTTAACGATAAAGTTTATCAGCTGACCTTGTTCTTCGTTTATCGTGCTTGCTAAATATATAATAATAATTAAAAATATGTACACGGACTCCCAAGGATGTGTCAACAGTTAAGGAGACACTCGGCGGTTGATGGGGGGGGGGGGGGGGGGGGGGGGAA